>JBAKBP010023024.1:0-37688 GCA_037953745.1 Lithodes maja | reverse complement strand
GTTCATCAACTATATATTGCCATTACTCTCACACAGTAACCCAGTCTGATGCACTGAATCCTTGCAACAACACAGAGGCTGGTGTACAGTGGTGCTAATAAGTAATGTCTCGGCTCTCATTACGTTTGGCTCGCTCTGTGCTATATATATGTCTGTCAGATGTCGAAATAGGGTGGGGTAAGTTTAGGAACATGGTTGTATATCTTACTCAAAAAAAAGAACTATTGTGTAAATATTGCCTGATACCAATTATCGATTAACAAATAATTGGTCCCGAGACATCACTTATTAGGCCGACTGTACCCTTTAAGGGGGGGTGGGTCGCATATACTTGCTCCTTTATGTATACATTTATAATGTTTTTAGTTTCTTCCATAGACCTCCATCAAACTTTAAAAACATCCATTAGATCTCCCTTGTAGATTAATTTGTACATTTTTTCGGTAGTGTCCGGTTCTTCCAAAATTACAGGCTCACTATAGTTCGCCAGGAACAAATCGAAACCTACAAAGCACGAAAGGTCTTAATATTGATAATGAAATGGGGCGAAAGGTAAAATCGGTAAACTAATGGGGCAAACATGGTGAAGTCGGGGACCAGACAAACATGGTGAAGTAGGGGGACCAGACAAACATGGTGAAGTAGGGGACCAGACAAACATGGTGAAGTAGGGGACCAGACAAACATGGTGAAGTAGGAGTGACCAGACAAACATGGTGAAGTAGGGGGACCAGACAAACATGGTGAAGTAGGGGGGACCAGACAAACATGGTGAAGTAGGGGACCAGACAAACATGGTGAAGTAGGGGGACAGACAAACATGGTGAAGTAGGGGACCAGACAAACGGTCCATCTGCCTTTTAATAATAGATTGGAGTGATATCAGAGTCATGTTCAAGTCGATGTGTAACTTGTAGCTCTCGCTTCTGAAATAGCTTACCTCCAGGTTCCAATAACGGTCATTCCTTTACTATGTTATTCAGGGATGGGCATTTGTACGTTATACGATTATAGTGTATGGAATTTCATTAATATATATACTGTATAAAAATTTATACTATGTATATATATATATATATATATATATATAATATATATATATATATATATATACTACATTATTCAGGTAGGGGGCCTTTGTACGTCATACTGCACAGTTTATGATATTTCGTGTCATTTAGGTGTCGAGTTTTTCCTGGCGAGCGATAGCGAGTCTGTAATTTAAGAGGAACCGGCCTTCGGCCGGGCCATTTTCTACCGAAATATTTACAAATTTATCTTGAAAGGGGGTCTAGGCAATTATAAGCATCAGGGAGGATCTAGGGACAAGCTAAAAACCTCCCTTACTATGCTATACAATATTGCTGTGTCGTGGTTGTGGCGATGTGAAGGAGGTAATTATTACACTTAACGTTTATTATTATGATGTTGCTTTTGTTCTTTATGTGGAAGATAATATCTTATGGGATGACCGTAAACATCTGTCGATAATAATTTATTTGGTTTCACTAATGGTGTATCTGCGCCATATTGCCCATCACCGCTAGATCCACGCTAATTGCCGCACTTGCGAGTTTCGTTCTATAAGGAAGTTGGAGCTGTAGACAACGATATTTAACAGAATTCACAGCTAAAATACGGTCGTAGTACATTTATAAATACATAAAACTCAATTCAACATACCATTTATCCATCAGAAACGTACAGTATTCTTGCATTGCTGTTTAATATCGATGTTCACAGCTCCAACTTCCTTATAGCCTGTAATTCACAAGTGGTCACAATTCCCGGCTGCCTCACGATAGGTACTGCTGGTGAACATAGTAAACAGAGTGGCCCTTCTTTACCGAGACGTCTTTTTAGTTTATTCTAGCAATATTTAGAGATTTTGTGCAGTTAAGAAGGATCTGTGTGTACAACGGGTTAAGCGAGATAGTTCGAAGCTTCTTAATTGCTGGTTACCCTTTATAAACTTAAGAAAATCATCTAATAGTAGCCATAATAGAATGAAAAGAATGTCTCCGGTACAGAAGGGGTTAAAGTCAAACCTGCATGACAGTGACGAGGGTGAGACGTGAAACTAGTGATGTACAGGCAATGGACAGCTTGGCTAACAAAAACACATGATAAGTCCATTGCGGTCAATTATTTACTTACCCTCATAATTATACAGTATATTTTTATATATATATATATATATATATATATATATATATATTCTCTTTTAAACAGACGAGGTTAAAGGCAACAGCAGTTTCAGCATTCAGTATTTATTGTTACAGCTTTCAATAGTTCTAACAATTTTCCTCTGGGGTTCAGAGATGAGGTACAACAGGTAGCAAAATTCATGGTGGATCCAACGTTTCACAAGTAAACATCTTGCATCTTCAGGGAATGGGCAGGTAATGATTAGAATAAGACAAAGCAACATATTTATACAAAATTCGAGGATCAAGAATAGGTAGGTGGCGGAGCTACTGGGTGTGGGGTGGCTGTTCATTGTGGAAGGCAGTCTATTCGCGAGACGGGGCACTAAATCTTCTCGGTGGTTGGTTGTTGGCTGTGGTGCTGTGATTGGTTGGTGTTGTCAGTTGTGTGCTGAAGCGCGGAAAGGTAAGGGACAGGGGGCACAGGCGAGAGGAACGAGGGCAGTATGCCTGTAGCGCTTGCCTGAAGGAAGAATTTGAAGGTCTTGTGTTTGGTTTGTTGATGCTGGGGTTGAGCGTTTGGATATATAGAGCTTCTAAAATAGCTAGTCTTCTGGGGTCTGATTCTTTGTCGAGTATGGTAGTTTGTTTGTCTAGGTCGGCGCGAGTTAGGGCAAGATGGTGGGGGGCTAGATAGTGATCTTTTATAGCGCCAGATTGAAGGTGGAGGGTTAGTCGACGGGAAAGGCGAGTCTGTGTCATTCCAACATAGGATAGGGGTCCACAGTCCCCAGAGGTGCAAATATGCTGGTATATCACATGATCGTCTTTTGGTTGGTTGGTGGAAATGGGCGGTTACGGAGGACAAGGTTGGAGGTCTTAGGAGATTTGTAGTAAATAATGAGTTTTATTTATTGTCAGGGTTGGTGGGGAGGACGTTTTGTGAATTATTTCTTTCATAATGGATTCGTCTGTTGTGTGGTCGGAAGATATGTAGTTTCTGTAGAAAAATGTAATGTCATTGGCCGGGTTGGTGCTAGGGGGGTCTTGTATGTACCATTTTTCTAGGTGGTGGTTGATGGCATGTGAGTCAGTGTTGGAATACCCATTGTTGACTAGGACCTGGGTGAGCCTTTCCAATTCATTGTGTGTGTCATTCCAGGTGGTGCAATGGGTGAGGGCTCCTCCTGACATAGGCGGCGATGGTGGACTGATGGTATCGTTTAGGGCATTCACTTTCCCCCATTAAGACATTGGCCATTGTTAGTAGGTTTGGTGTACACTGTAGTTTTGAAGCCGTGGTCGTGGAGGGAGACAAGGAGGTCGAGGAAGGGTAGATGACCATCGGTGGTTTCTTCATATGTGAAGTTGAGTCCGGAGGCGGCCATGAAGCGCTGCTGGAGGTCCCCGAGTTCGTCCATCGTCCTTCACCCGCACAAAGATATCATCGATGTACCTGCAGTAGACAGTGGGCCGGTGGGCAGCCAGGAGTTCCCTCTTCGATAGTTCCCATGAAGAAATTGGCGAACAGGACCCCCAGGGGGCTTCCCATCGCTACACCGTCGATTTGCTGGTACATATTCCCGCGGGGGCAGAGGAAAGGGGACTCCTTGGTACATAGTTCCAAGAGCGTCTTCAGGGCATTCTCCGGGATGTCCAGGGGGGGCGTATTAGGGCAGTGGTAAACTCGACGTAGGATAAAATCTATTGTCTTGTCAACGGGCACGTTGGTAAACAAACTCTCTACGTCGAGGGAGGCGATGATGTGGTCGTTAGCAGGGGGGGCATCTCGTAGAATTTCTAGGAAGTCATAAGCAGAGTTGAGGTTGTATTGCCGAGGAACAAAAGGGGTGAGGAGTTTGTTCAGGGCCTTGGCGGTCTGGTAGGTAGCAGTAGGGATTTGTGATATGATGGGGCGGAGGGGGTTCCCGGGTTTGTGGGTTTTTATAGTACCGTAAGCATAACCTGGGGTGAAATTTTATTATTCAAAGTTTCCAGGTCTCTGATAAGTTTTCGCTGGGTGGCAGGAAGTAGATGAAGGAGATGAGCAAAATTCATGGTACAGGGTTACATAAATGTAAATGATGATACTGGATATACGACGCATTTCACTGGACAACCAGCATTATCAAGTAAGGGTGGAATTATATAAAAGGTAAACAGGAAGGGTATATATAGAGGGTGGAGGATCAGAGGAGGCGAAAAACAAGGGGCAAAAATCTACTATTGGTGGAGGGGGATTCTGGAAAAGAGAAAGGGGGGAACCGCTTCACGCATGCGCACTGGATGCGGGATGGTGGTCGGTTGGTGGGGTCGAAGCTGATTGGCTGCGTATCGAGGGCGTGGCCTAAGTTGTGTGGCGCCTGCGGAAGACGAAGCTGAAGGAGGTAGCGCGGGGGGCTGCATCAAGGGCACCGGGGGGCGAGGGGGGGTGTTAGGTCCTGTAGGAAAGTGCCTTTTGGCAGAAGGAAGGATCTGAAGGTCCAGAGTTTGGTTGTTGATGTTGGGATGTAAGGCTTGGATATATAAAGCTTCGAGTATAGGTAATCTCCTTGAGTCACTTTCTTTATCGAGTATGGTGGTGTGTTTCTCTAACTCGTTGCGTGTGAGGTGAGGGTGGTTAGGGGTGAGATAGTGGTCTTTGATGGCTCCAGCCTGAAGGTGAAGAGTTAACCGACGGGAAAGACGAGTCTGCGTCATACCAATATAGGAATGAGGTCCACAGTCCTCATAATTACAGGTATGTTGGTAAATGACGTATATATATATATATATATATATATATATATATATATATATATATATATATACCGGTATATACAGTATATATATTATATACCGGTATATATTCTTGTACACAATCGGTTTGTAAGGTATAGTAGTAGTAAGAAGTGGGCGTGGGTGAGGCAGGTCAGGAGAAGGTTCCACTGAATAAAGTGTGTGTGTGTGTGTGTGGTATGTGTGTGACCAGTTGGTAAGATAGTATTAATAGTTTAGCGTGGGTGGGGCAGAATGTCAGCAGGTGAAGGTTCCACTGAATAAAGTAGAGTGTGTGTGTGTGTGTGTGTGGTGTGTGTGTGACCAGTTGGTAAGATAGTATTAATAGTTTAGCGTGGGTGGGGCAGAATGTCAGCAGGTGAAGGTTCCACTGAATAAAGTAAAGTGTGTGGTGTGTGTGTGACCAGTTGGTAAGATAGTATTAATAGTTTAGCGGGGGTGGGGCAGAATGTCAGCAGGTGAAGGTTCCACTGAATAAAGTAAAGTGTGTGTGTGTGTGTGTGGTGTGTGTGTGACCAGTTGGTAAGATAGTATTAATAGTTTAGCGTGGGTGGGGCAGAATGTCAGCAGGTGAAGGTTCCACTGAATAAAGTAAAGTGTGTGTGTGTGTGTGGTGTGTGTGTGACCAGTTGGTAAGATAGTATTAATAGTTTAGCGTGGGTGGGGCAGAATGTCAGCAGGTGAAGGTTCCACTGAATAAAGTAAAGTGTGTGGTGTGTGTGTGACCAGTTGGTAAAATAGTATTAATAGTTTAGCGGGGGTGGGGCAGAATGTCAGCAAGTGAAGGTTCCACTGAATAAAGTAAAGTGTGTGTGTGTGTGTGGTGTGTGTGTGACCAGTTGGTAATATAGTATTAATAGTTTAGCGTGGGTGGGCAGAATGTCAGCAGGTGAAGGTTCCACTGAATAAAGTAAAGTGTGTGCTGGTCAATATTGTCTGTCTGGAGGGGACCAGTTCCATTGGTATGACCCAATTTAGACTTTCTTTATATATTTATTACTTATATATTTATCTATATATTTATTACTTATATATTTATCTATTTATATACATTTTTGTTTGTGCCTTACCACGTCTCCGTCAAAGGGAAACTCTTATCATATAAAATTGAATAAACACAAAATAAAACGTTTAGATGCGAGCTGTGAGAACAATTGGATGATAGTTGGAGAGCTGAGAGTGGTCACCCATCTTTAAGTTAAGTTGAATGAAAGAAAGCTTACATCAAGAAGGGAAGAAATTAGAGACAAGGACGAAAAATTTGCTTATGCAGGGACTCAGCAAGGAAGAATATTGTTTGAGTAAAACAGGAGGAACACTATCTGGTCTGTACACCTTAGTATTGAACCCAGAGAGAACAGACAGTACAGTTGACCACATAAGTTGTGTTCATCTCCGTGATCTTATACATGGAAATATAATGTGCACGATTGAATTAAGAGTTATTTCTTATGAAGTGGTTAATTCATCTGATTAGTCAACTGATAATAAGAAGGAACCACACTCTAATTCATTCATACTAATTATTCCCTCATACATAGGATCACAACGAAGAACAAAACTTAGACTGGTGATGGGCTGGTCTATCAGAGTGAGAACTGAGCGATTTCTGCCATACCCATAGCTTACTCTGACTGTTCCTTTTACTTATATATTTTCTAGATCTCAAGTGACGGCGTCTCTTCCGTGGATTGACCTCCCAATCTACCAAGATTGGAAGTCAAAGCGTCACATTTTTCCTTTGCCCCTCAACTTTCTCTTCATAATTGCTGAGGGGCACAAGGCCCTGGGTGGGTCTTTGGTTTCCCGGGCATTTCCGCACCCTCTTCAGCTCCCCGCCATGGAGTGGCTTCGGTCACCCAGGCTTTATTGTGGTCGGCAGGGAGGGTTCTGTGGGGGCACTCGGTTATGGCCTTGCTCTGGGCCTTGGGGCTGTTCGGCCAGGCAGCTTGGGTAACAACAACAACAACAACAACAAAACTTATAAGTAATTAGGATATTAGGCATAAGTAAGAAAAAAGGGGATGGAGAGGGAGGAATAGCAACGGAATCAGCCAAGGTAGACATTTTAGCAACTGTTTGAGGGAAGACTTCAGCTTTGTCAGAATAACAAGTGACAGCGGTGCCATCAGAGTAGAAGAGTTTAGAGAAAGACGAGGAAGTACAATTATTGTTGAAGAGTTTTTTGGCCAGATGCAAGAAAGCCAGGAAAAAGCTTGAGTTAGAGAGTTCACTTCATTTACTATTATGGGGAGATCTCCACTTGAGAGATATTTTTCTTGACCCCTTTCTCCCTCATGTTAAGCCCCATTGTTTTTTAGATTTTAAGACGCTCGCTTTTTTTTCCCATTTCTGTCAATTTTAAGACCTTTTGTGCCATTTAGTGTCACTTTGTTCCTGGTGAGTGATAGGAAGCCTGTAATTTAAGAGGATCCGGCTTTAGGCCGGGACATTTTTCTACTGAAAAATTTACAAATTTATCTTGAAAGGGGGTCTAGGGGGTGTCATTCTAAGCTTGATGGGGGTCTAGGGAACAAACTAAAAACCTACCTTTAATGAAAGAGTTTCTGGGAAGTCGAAAAACAGATTTGGCTTGATTCCTGGTAGAAACATAAAGAGTAGGATATTATATACTTGGAAGGGCCGTTCAGTTAGTGAAGGTCATGGGTGAGGCGGAAGGTTAAATAAAGTAAGCTTCCACTGAATAAGGTAATATGGTTTGTGTGGGGATCTATATCATCTGGTGGGGTCGGGTTCATTTATTACAACCAAGTACACACCATTCTCACATTTGGTCCCACCGCACCGCACCACCGTCTAAATTAAGGGGATATAGTGGAGCAGATAACTGCAAATTAAGGGGATATAGTGGAGCAGATAACTGCAAATTAAGGGGATATAGTGGAGCAGATAACTGCAAATTAAGGGGATATAGTGGAGCAGATAACTGCAAATTAAGGGGATATAGTGGAGCAGATAACTGCAAATTAAGGGGATATAGTGGAGCAGATAACTGCAAATTAAGGGGATATAGTGGAGCAGATAACTGCAAATTAAGGGGATATAGTGGAGCAGATAACTGCAAATTAAGGGGATATAGTGGAGCAGATACCCTCATTGTTCCCTGATTAAATAGCATTGTATGAATATTCCCATATTCAAAAATATGCTACAGGGGGGCAATGCCTAGTGAGTTAAATGCTCAATAGGTGGCGTTCTGAGAGTGAGGGTCCGAGCCTGGGGGATGAGACTGTGAAGCACAGAGATGGAGCAGCTTCAGAGATGGAATTGCTTCTGGCCGTGAAGCTTCGCATGTCTCACTCCCTAGACTGGAGCAAGACCTCACGGGCCTCACCGTGTTCAGCGGTCGAGTGTAAAGGCTATCAGCCTATGCCCGAGAGGTAGTAGTTGGAATATAGAGAAAAAAAAAAAAAAAAAAGATAACTGCAAATTAAGGGGATATAGTGGAGCAGATAACTGCAAATTAAGGGGATATAGTGGAGCAGATAACTGCAAATTAAGGGGATATAGTGGAGCAGATAACTGCAAATTAAGGGGATATAGTGGAGCAGATAACTGCAAATTAAGGGGATATAGTGGAGCAGATAACTGCAAATTAAGGGGATATAGTGGAGCAGATAACTGCAAATTAAGGGGATATAGTGGAGCAGATAACTGCAAATTAAGGGGATATAGTGGAGCAGATAACTGCAAATTAAGGGGATATAGTGGAGCAGATAACTGCAAATTAAGGGGATATAGTGGAGCAGATAACTGCAAATTAAGGGGATATAGTGGAGCAGATAACTGCAAATTAAGGGGATATAGTGGAGCAGATAACTGCAAATTAAGGGGATATAGTGGAGCAGATAACTGCAAATTAAGGGGATATAGTGGAGCAGATAACTGCAAATTAAGGGGATATAGTGGAGCAGATAACTGCAAATTAAGGGGATATAGTGGAGCAGATAACTGCAAATTAAGGGGATATAGTGGAGCAGATAACTGCAAATTAAGGGGATATAGTGGAGCAGATAACTGCAAATTAAGGGGATATAGTGGAGCAGATAACTGCAAATTAAGGGGATATAGTGGAGCAGATAACTGCAAATTAAGGGGATATAGTGGAGCAGATAACTGCAAATTAAGGGGATATAGTGGAGCAGATAACTGCAAATTAAGGGGATATAGTGGAGCAGATAACTGCAAATTAAGGGGACATAGTGGAGCAAATAACTGCAAATTAAGGGGATATAGTGGAGCAGATAACTGCAAATTTCAGGAGAATCGTCATTTCCGGAAACAAGCACCAAATTTGGCACACATACTCCTTAGGGATTGCTCTTTTGATAAAACCCGTTAGCCACCTAAAAATTCAAGATGGCGGCCATTTTTCAAGATGGCGGCCATTTTTCAAGATGGCCGCCATTGAATATACAGAAATATTGCATTTCGCAATAAAATTGCAAAGACTTGTCCTATTTGAATGATCTTGGTGTCAAATCATAAATTTGTCACTATGTAGAATCCGAATTTGGAACCATGGACTTACACACTAGCTTCCTTGTACCATAATATCAGTCCCGGAATCCTAATATTCTGCTAAATTAGAGGTTCATGTTACGTCTGACTCGGCTAAAATGCATGGTAGTGTATATCGTAGTAGTGTTAGAGGTTTAGTATGTGTAGCATCTTTCTGTACAAGGCTTCCAAACTGGACATGACACGATGCGGTGGGGGGGTGGGGTGGGGACGTTGAGAGACTTGCAGCGGAAGGTGTAGAGTAGTAGCTCAACAGAGCGGATGTCAACGCACAGCCAGGGCACACTGGTGGCACCGCTGCTGTGAAACTCAGCATGGGGTTCAGTATCAGCTGAATAATTAGTTTAGTGTCCCAAATGCTGTCTAATAAGCCCCGCATCAGTTAGCTACTGTAGATTACATGTAGTTTAACATAGATGTTTAGTTAGATAGCCACGCCTGAATTGACAGGGTGTGCCAGCGCGGGAGAGCCGAGCCAAGGGTAACGGGGCTTTACATTGCTTTTCATGTAGTTACCTGGATGGTGTACAGATTGCACGGGCCTTAAATGATACTGGATGAACGATCGGGCTAGGTGTAGGTCATATATTTTTATTCCCGAACCTAGTCGTATCCCATACCTTATTGTGCATGATTGTGATCAAGGTGGTAAAAGGATAACCCCTCGGCCTTGATTCACTGAATAGAGATAATTTTCATACTGTGATTATCTGTTATATCTGTTATCATATAACATACTGTGTTATATCATACTATGATTATCTGTTATATACTGTGATTATCTGTTATCTATTATATCTGTGTTACAGATAATTATCATACTGTATTCACCAAGATGGCAAATACAGATCCAGGACTGTCTAAATTCCGGACTGACTGGAGCAAGTGTTGTCTTTGCCAGAAGAAGAAGAGTGAAGAGCTCAAGTCACCACGTGCACAACAACCACAAGAACATGATGGCTACACTATGATTGCGACTACTATTCTCCTCTTTCACACAATTAATGAGATGCCTATTGTTCTGGATCCAGCCAGACTTGATGATGGTGGTGGCATTGAAGAAACTCTGAGGAGGAACAAGGCGCAGTATCACCAAAGTTGTCGCCTTATGTTCAACAACACGAAACTGGAGAGAGCCAGAAAAAGAAGAGCAGAGAGTGCTCAGCCAGTAGAATGCCAGACCAAGCTGCGTAGAACCAGCCTTGAAGGCCAAACGTGTTTCATATGTGACAAAGAAGCCCCATCCTCTGAACTCAGACTAGTTATGACTATGAACCTCAATAGCAGACTTAATGAATGTGCCCAAACTTTAAATGACGGAAAACTTCTTGCAAGACTCAGTGGTGGAGATGCTATTGCACAGGAGCTCAAATACCATTTTGCATGATTGACAGACCTGTACAATAGAGAGAGGACGTACCTCAGAGCCACCAAGAGACTGGAACAGGAACGTGCACCCGAAGAGGATGCCCACCCACAGGCATTCTCAGAGCTAGTCACATATCTAGTGGAGACCACCAGATCTGGCGAGGGTCCTGCAGTCTTCCGACTTGCAGACATAGTTCACCTGTATGCCCAGCGCCTGGAACAACTGGGTGTTGATGCACCTGCTGTCAACTCCACAAGACTGAAGGAAAAACTGCTGTCAGAAAAACCTGAGTTGGAAGTGCACAAGCAGGGAAGGGATGTTCTTCTGGCTTTCCAGAAAGATGTGGGCTTTGTCTTGTCAGAAGCCTCTGACTATTATAGTGAAGCTATTATCCTTGGCAAAGCAGCTAACATCTTGCGAAGACATATGCTGGACCACAAGTCCACATTTGATGGAACCTTCCATGAGGGGTGCATCGAGCAGGCCATTCCACTCACTCTTCTTCAGTTTGTGGCCATGCTTGAACATGGAGCGGACATCAAATCTCAACTGAGGTTTGGCGCATCAAAGACAGATCTAGCAATTGCTCAGCTGCTTCAGTACAACTGCTACGCAAGGTACAAAGAAGGAGCAGCAACTCACAGACACTCCAAAGACAGAGAGACCCCATTCCCTGTTTACATGGGGATGTCCGTCTACACAAAGACCAGAAAGAGAAAGTTGGTGGAAATGCTTAACGAGCATGGCATCAGCATTTCATACGACAGGGTGCTACAGATATCTGCACAGCTGGGAGATGCAACAGTCAGCAAGTACGTGGAGGATGGGGTGGTCTGTCCACCAGTTCTGCGAAAAGGGCTATTCACCACATCAGCCATGGACAACATAGACCACAATCCCACTGCAATGACAGCGACCACTTCTTTCCATGGAACCAGCGTCTCTGTTTTCCAGCACCTAACCAAAGAAGACAAAGGTGAAGAGCGTGGACAGCTGAAGTTCGGAGAGGAGAAAGTGAAGACAGTTCCAGAACTTCCAGACTCCTTCACCAATGTCCGGCCCGCCTTCTTCACCAAGAAGAAACCCTCTCCTCCCCAGAGTGGTTTGACACAGCCAGACACCAGTCTGCTGAGGCCACAACTGGCAATGGAGTATGAGTGGCCGGAGAAGGTCACTGTGACAGATGGGCCAGTGGATGCGACTTGGTCAGCCCACCATGCTTCACAGAAGAGAGGAAAGCCATTTGAGGTCAGCATTACATCACTTTTGCCTCTGCTGCAAGATCAGGCCCACTCGGTTGCTACAGTCAAGCATGTGATGGACAAGATCAAGGAGATAGTGGCATTTCTGAACCCCGGTCAGGTGCCAGTCATTGCTGCTGACCAGCCAATATATGCAGTAGCCAAGCAGGTCCAGTGGCACTGGCCTGAAATGTACGGTGAGGACAAGTTCGTCATAATGTTCGGAAGCTTGCATATTGAGATGGCGGCACTGAAGTCCATTGGAACTCTACTCCAGGACAGTGGTTGGACAGGAGCCCTCTTTGAGGCAGGGATAGCATCTCCTGGGACAGCAGATTCATTTCTGACAGCTTCGAGCATCACTAGGACACGACAGATGTACCAGATAACAGCATGCAGTCTGTACAAGCTTCTGAAGGCAGCCCACACGGACTACTCGAAATAGACAGATGAACAACCCGAAGAGGTGCCTAGCTTCGAAGCTTGGTGTGAGCATCGCAAATTGCAAAGTCCCCAGTTTCATTTCTGGTATATAGTGCTGTCAATGGAACTGGTGATCCTCTTGTTGATCCGATCATTCAGGGAAGCCAACTTCTTCCTGTAGGCTACTGTCAGTCACTGGCTGAGCTGATACTGTACTTCTTTGCCAAACAACAATGTAAACTATGCACGGTGGCTTCCGATCCACTACAGAGACATGGTGACCCTGGAACAGAAGCATCCTCAGCTGGCTCAGGAGTTCCAGAGTGGAAACTTTGTTGTACACAAATCGAGCCGACAGTTCTCAGCAATGGCTATTGACCAAGCTCACGAGCAGGCCAACGCTGTCATCAAGGCAGACGGGGGTGTGATCGGCGTGACTGAAGACCCATCAGCACTGAGAAGATGGATGATAGCTGGTCCTCAAGTCAGCCACTTGGTTGCACAGTATGAGGCAGCATGTGGGACCAAAGAGGGTACTGAACACACCAGCCACCATGAGGAGACAGAACGAGCACAAAGAGTGTTCCTTGAGAAAGTAGAAAAGCTCTCACAAGCCATGACAGATATGTGCAATCCTTTCCAGGAGGAGAGTCGGGACCTGCTTTCGCTTGATACAAAGGATATTGCTCACCACACTGCCGCCGAGCTGATTGGCACACACCTTGAGAAAGGCAAGGTCCGTTTCCAGGAGTTTATGAAGGGACTGGAAGGGGAAGAAGAATCCACCTTCTATGAACCAATCAAGAAGAACAGGGTTGACTTTTTCCGACAGGTACCAGCCTCTGTTGACTCTTCAAACCAAAAAGTGCTGAAGGAAGACTGTCAACTGTTCTCCAAGGTGTTCATATCATGCCAGAGCAGAGAGTGTGACTTGAAGGAGTTCTTCCGTCATGAGAACCAGTCACATCCTGCTGCCCTCAGTGATGATGGAAAGCTCCACACCTGTCAGAAATCCCACCTCACTACCATTCTTCAGAGCCAAGTTACAACCCCTGAGGCAGAGCCAGACGCCGACACCATCATCATTGATGGTGCATTGTTGGTGAACAGTCTGCCCCCACGGAGTTCAAAGACGTTCGAAGAGTACGCAATGCTCGATGTCCTTCCTAGAATACAAGCATACTCTACCAAGTACAAGAGAACAGACATTGTGTTTGATGTCTACCGGCCATCTAGTCTGAAAGCTGAAACTAGATCAAAGCGAGGACGCGGGGTGAGATGCAGGGTGACAGGGAAGGGCAAAATTCCCTCAAACTGGCGAAACTTCCTGAGAGAAAATGACAACAAAGCTGAGCTGTTCAACTTTCTGGCTGATAAGATTGCACGTGTGGCCACACCAAATGTGGTCATTGTGACCAAGGAAGAAGATGCTGTCAGCAACCGCACTATCAATCTGGCTGGGGTGGCACCGTGCAGTCATGAAGAAGCTGACACACGGATCTTTGTGCATGCCAGGCATGCAACAGAAGCAGGCAGCAAAGTCATCATGGTCAAAGCCAGCGACACAGATGTTGTCGTCATCGCAGTCAGTGTTCTGCAGGCACTTCAGGAGCTAGGTCTGCAGCAGTTGTGGGTTGCCTTTGGCCAAGGACAGAACCTGAGGTGGGCTCCTGTACATGACTTGTGTTGCACTCTTGCAGAAAAGAGCAAAGGGATGCTCTTCTTCCATGCCTTCACTGGCTGCGATGTCGTTTCAGCATTCCGTGGCAAAGGGAAGAAGTCTGCTTGGCAAACCTGGGATGTTTGTGATGAGGCTTCCGGTGTCTTCAACAAACTCAGCCAGTACCCACCGGTAGTTGATGATGAAGACCTGAAGACTTTGGAGAAGTTCGTGGTCATGATGTACGACAGATCCAGCACAGCTGAAGGTGTCGATGATGCGAGGTTGGACATGTTTGCTCGGAAGCAGAGGCCATACGAAGCCATTCCTCCAACCCGAGCAGCACTGAAGCAGCATGTGAAGCGTGCTGCCTACCAGGCATCTGGAGTCAGTCAACAGTACGTCAACCAGAAACGCAGACTCCTGCCAACTGGGGCTGGACCAAGAAAGGAGATCTGTGGCAGATCGTTTGGACAGAGCTCCCACCCATTGCAGAGAGTTGCCAGCAGCTGACCAAGTGTGGATGCAAGTCGGAATGCTGCGGTCGATGCAAATGCTACTGCTTTGGTCTGACCTCCACGGCACTGTGCAGCTGCAGATGCGAGGTTTAGAAGCGTTGTAGTATACTCATCCAGGCAGTAAGACAATAAGTGACAAACAAGTATAGGCCTACTGCCTACATGTACATCCAATAATATATCGGACTGATGGTGCCTATGATATGGGCACTTTTTACCCTAATTATGATTCCGGGACTGATATTATGGTACAAGGAAGCTAGTGAGTAAGTCCATGGTTCCAAATTCGGATTCTACATAGTGAAAAATGTATGATTTGACACCAAGATCATTCAAATAGGACAAGTCTTTGCGATTTTATTGCGAAATGCAATGATTCTGTATATTCAATTGCGGCCATCTTGAAAAATGGCGGCCATCTTGAATTTTTAGGTGGCTAACGGGTTTTATCAAAAGAGCAATCCCCAAGGAGTATGTGTGCCAATTGTGGTGCTTGTTTCCAGAAATGAACAATTATTCCAGTTATATATCTGCCCCACTAATAAGAGTTATATATCTGCCCCACTAATAAGAGTTATATATCTGCCCCACTAATAAGAGTTATATATCTGTCCCACTAATAAGAGTTATATATCTGTCCCACTAATAAGAGTTATATATCTGCCCCACTAATAAGAGTTATATATCTGCCCCACTAATAAGAGTTATATATCTGTCCCACTAATAAGAGTTATATATCTGCCCCACTAATAAGAGTTATATATCTGCCCCACTAATAAGAGTTATATATCTGTCCCACTAATAAGAGTTATATATCTGCCCACTAATAAGAGTTATATATCTGTCCCACTAATAAGAGTTATATATCTGCCCCACTAATAAGAGTTATATATCTGCCCCACTAATAAGAGTTATATATCTGTCCCACTAATAAGAGTTATATATCTGCCCCACTAATAAGAGTTATATATCTGTCCCACTAATAAGAGTTATATATCTGCCCCACTAATAAGAGTTATATATCTGTCCCACTAATAAGAGTTATATATCTGTCCCACTAATAAGAGTTATATATCTATCCCACTAATAAGATTTATATATCTATCCCACTAATAAGAGTTATATATCTGCCCCACTAATAAGAGTTATATATCTGTCCCACTAATAAGAGTTATATATCTGTCCCACTAATAAGAGTTATATATCTATCCCACTAATAAGAGTTATATATCTGCCCCACTAATAAGAGTTATATATCTGCTCCACTAATAAGAGTTATATATCTGCCCCACTAATAAGAGTTATATATCTGCCCCACTAATAAGAGTTATATATCTGCCCCACTAATAAGAGTTATATATCTGCTCCACTAATAAGAGTTATATATCTGTCCCACTAATAAGAGTTATATATCTGCCCCACTAATAAGAGTTATATATCTGCCCCACTAATAAGAGTTTATAATTTTGGTCGGTTTGTTGATTTAGTATAGTTTATTTTTGTTATTTTTTATTTTTTTTAGCTTCCTCGCTAGACCTCCATCAAGCTTAACAAAACACCCCCTAGACCTCCCTTCAAGATAAATCTTGGGCGAAGGCCGATTTCTCCTAAAATTACAGGCTCGCTTTCGCTCGCCAGGAAAAAATCGACACCTAACGGCACATCTCCCCTTAAATACCGCATCATGTTTGTTAATGTGTAGTGTCTGCTTAGATATGAAATAAGCTGGAGTATAGAAGGTGTTGTTATATGTACAGTTAACTCTCTGTGATCTTATGTATGGAAATATAATGTGCATGTTTGAAATACATTAGTATGTACTTTCTTAGCACTATTTCAACAGTGGTGGTGGGTGGCTAGTTCCTCCACCGGCTTGGTTCACTCTTAGATTAGCAATAAGGATTTTTTAGAAGGTTTGCTCCCCTAGACGGGTTGCCGACCAAGGCTGATGAGTCCCATCCACCCGGATTTAAATAAGGTTTTCTCCCCTAAATTGGGTTACCGACAAAGGTTAACAAGGTCTTTCTCAGTATGATATGCGTTGGTATAAGTAATATTACACGCGGTTTCATGAGGTCAGTAAATGGAACTGGACTGTTTATATATTTATATGATTATCACATTACCCAGGGGGTCCCAGAATATGTGTTGGTATAAGTAATATTACACAGGGGGTCCCAGAATATGTGTTGGTATAAGTAATATTACACAGGGGGTCCCAGAATATGTGTTGGTATAAGTAATATTACACAGGGGGTCCCAGAATATGTGTTGGTATAAGTACAGTAATATTACACAGGGGGTCCCAGCATATGTGTTGGTATACGTAATATTACACAGGGGCTCCCAGAATATGTGTTGGTATACGTAATATTACACAGGGGGTCCCAGAATATGTGTTGGTATACGTAATATTACACAGGGGGTCCCAGAATATGTGTTGGTATACGTAATATTACACAGGGGCTCCCAGAATATGTGTTGGTATACGTAATATTACACAGGGGGTCCCAGAATATGTGTTGGTATAAGTAATATTACACAGGGGGTCCCAGAATATGTGTTGGTATAAGTAATATTACACAGGGGGTCCCAGAATATGTGTTGGTATAAGTAATATTACACAGGGGGTCCCAGAATATGTGTTGGTGTAAGTACAGTAATATTACACAGGGGGTCCCAGAATATGTGTTGGTATACGTAATATTACACAGGGGCTCCCAGAATATGTGTTGGTATACGTAATATTACACAGGGGGTCCCAGAATATGTGTTGGTATACGTAATATTACACAGGGGCTCCCAGAAGAGATGTGTCAAACTTGGTCATGCAATTATATAAATAATTTAAATCATGAAATGTTCCAAAAGAAAAGTTCCAATACTCAACCGTGGCAGAGACATTGCACGTTGAACATGCTATTGTCCCAAATATCCATAATGTTCCAAAAGAAAAGTTCCAATATTCAACCGTGGCAGAGATATTGCACGTTGAACATGCTATTGTCCCAAATATCCATAATGTTCCAAAAGAAAAGTTCCAATATTCAACCGTGGCAGAGATATTGCACGTTGAACATGCTATTGTCCCAAATATCCATAATGTTCCAAAAGAAAAGTTCCAATATTCAACCGTGGCAGAGATATTGCACGTTGAACATGCTATTGTCCCAAATATCCATAATGTTCCAAAAGAAAAGTTCCAATATTCAACCGTGGCAGAGATATTGCACGTTGAGCATGCTATTGTCCCAAATATCCATAATGTTCCAAAAGAAAAGTTCCAATATTCAACCGTGGCAGAGATATTGCACGTTGAACATGCTATTGTCCCAAATACCCATAATGTTCCAAAAGAAAAGTTCCAATATTCAACCGTGGCAGAGATATTGCACGTTGAACATGCTATTGTCCCAAATATCCATAATGTTCCAAAAGAAAAGTTCCAATATTCAACCGTGGCAGAGATATTGCACGTTGAACATGCTATTGTCCCAAATATCCATAATGTTCCAAAAGAAAAGTTCCAATATTCAACCGTGGCAGAGATATTGCACGTTGAACATGCTATTGTCCCAAATACCCATAATGTTCCAAAAGAAAAGTTCCAATATTCAACCGTGGCAGAGATATTGCACGTTGAACATGCTATTGTCCCAAATACCCATAATGTTCCAAAAGAAAAGTTCCAATACTCAACCGTGGCAGAGACATTGCACGTTGAACATGCTATTGTCCCAAATACCCATAATGTTCCAAAAGAAAAGTTCCAATACTCAACCGTGGCAGAGACATTGCACGTTGAACATGCTATTGTCCCAAATACCCATAATGTTCCAAAAGAAAAGTTCCAATATTCAACCGTGGCAGAGATATTGCACGTTGAACATGCTATTGTCCCAAATACCCATAATGTTCCAAAAGATAAGTTCCAATATTCAACCGTGGCAGAGATATTGCACGTTGAACATGCTATTGTCCCAAATACCCATAATGTTCCAAAAGATAAGTTCCAATATTCAACCGTGGCAGAGATATTGCACGTTGAACATGCTATTGTCCCAAATACCCATAATGTTCCAAAAGAAAAGTTCCAATATTCAACCGTGGCAGAGATATTGCACGTTGAACATGCTATTGTCCCAAATACCCATAATGTTCCAAAAGATAAGTTCCAATACTCAACCGTGGCAGAGATATTGCACGTTGAACATGCTATTGTCCCAAATATCCATAATGTTCCAAAAGAAAAGTTCCAATATTCAACCGTGGCAGAGATATTGCACGTTGAACATGCTATTGTCCCAAATATCCATAATGTTCCAAAAGAAAAGTTCCAATATTCAACCGTGGCAGAGATATTGCACGTTGAGCATGCTATTGTCCCAAATATCCATAATGTTCCAAAAGAAAAGTTCCAATATTCAACCGTGGCAGAGATATTGCACGTTGAACATGCTATTGTCCCAAATACCCATAATGTTCCAAAAGAAAAGTTCCAATATTCAACCGTGGCAGAGATATTGCACGTTGAACATGCTATTGTCCCAAATATCCATAATGTTCCAAAAGAAAAGTTCCAATATTCAACCGTGGCAGAGATATTGCACGTTGAACATGCTATTGTCCCAAATATCCATAATGTTCCAAAAGAAAAGTTCCAATATTCAACCGTGGCAGAGATATTGCACGTTGAACATGCTATTGTCCCAAATACCCATAATGTTCCAAAAGAAAAGTTCCAATATTCAACCGTGGCAGAGATATTGCACGTTGAACATGCTATTGTCCCAAATACCCATAATGTTCCAAAAGAAAAGTTCCAATACTCAACCGTGGCAGAGACATTGCACGTTGAACATGCTATTGTCCCAAATACCCATAATGTTCCAAAAGAAAAGTTCCAATACTCAACCGTGGCAGAGACATTGCACGTTGAACATGCTATTGTCCCAAATACCCATAATGTTCCAAAAGAAAAGTTCCAATATTCAACCGTGGCAGAGATATTGCACGTTGAACATGCTATTGTCCCAAATACCCATAATGTTCCAAAAGAAAAGTTCCAATATTCAACCGTGGCAGAGATATTGCACGTTGAACATGCTATTGTCCCAAATATCCATAATGTTCCAAAAGAAAAGTTCCAATATTCAACCGTGGCAGAGATATTGCACGTTGAACATGCTATTGTCCCAAATATCCATAATGTTCCAAAAGAAAAGTTCCAATATTCAACCGTGGCAGAGATATTGCACGTTGAACATGCTATTGTCCCAAATACCCATAATGTTCCAAAAGAAAAGTTCCAATATTCAACCGTGGCAGAGATATTGCACGTTGAACATGCTATTGTCCCAAATACCCATAATGTTCCAAAAGAAAAGTTCCAATACTCAACCGTGGCAGAGACATTGCACGTTGAACATGCTATTGTCCCAAATACCCATAATGTTCCAAAAGAAAAGTTCCAATATTCAACCGTGGCAGAGATATTGCACGTTGAACATGCTATTGTCCCAAATACCCATAATGTTCCAAAAGAAAAGTTCCAATACTCAACCGTGGCAGAGACATTGCACGTTGAACATGCTATTGTCCCAAATACCCATAATGTTCCAAAAGAAAAGTTCCAATACTCAACCGTGGCAGAGACATTGCACGTTGAACATGCTATTGTCCCAAATACCCATAATGTTCCAAAAGAAAAGTTCCAATATTCAACCGTGGCAGAGATATTGCACGTTGAACATGCTATTGTCCCAAATACCCATAATGTTCCAAAAGATAAGTTCCAATATTCAACCGTGGCAGAGATATTGCACGTTGAACATGCTATTGTCCCAAATACCCATAATGTTCCAAAAGATAAGTTCCAATATTCAACCGTGGCAGAGATATTGCACGTTGAACATGCTATTGTCCCAAATACCCATAATGTTCCAAAAGAAAAGTTCCAATATTCAACCGTGGCAGAGATATTGCACGTTGAACATGCTATTGTCCCAAATACCCATAATGTTCCAAAAGATAAGTTCCAATACTCAACCGTGGCAGAGATATTGCACGTTGAACATGCTATTGTCCCAAATACCCATAATGTTCCAAAAGAAAAGTTCCAATATTCAACCGTGGCAGAGATATTGCACGTTGAACATGCTATTGTCCCAAATACCCATAATGTTCCAAAAGAAAAGTTCCAATATTCAACCGTGGCAGAGATATTGCACGTTGAACATGCTATTGTCCCAAATACCCATAATGTTCCAAAAGAAAAGTTCCAATATTCAACCGTGGCAAAGATATTGCACGTTGAACATGCTATTGTCCCAAATACCCATAATGTTCCAAAAGATAAGTTCCAATACTCAACCGTGGCAGAGATATTGCACGTTGAACATGCTATTGTCCCAAATACCCATAATGTTCCAAAAGAAAAGTTCCAATATTCAACCGTGGCAGAGATATTGCACGTTGAACATGCTATTGTCCCAAATACCCATAATGTTCCAAAAGAAAAGTTCCAATATTCAACCGTGGCAGAGATATTGCACGTTGAACATGCTATTGTCCCAAATACCCATAATGTTCCAAAAGAAAAGTTCCAATATTCAACCGTGGCAGAGATATTGCACGTTGAACATGCTATTGTCCCAAATACCCATAATGTTCCAAAAGAAAAGTTCCAATATTCAACCGTGGCAGAGATATTGCACGTTGAACATGCTATTGTCCCAAATACCCATAATGTTCCAAAAGATAAGTTCCAATACTCAACCGTGGCAGAGATATTGCACGTTGAACATGCTATTGTCCCAAATACCCATAATGTTCCAAAAGAAAAGTTCCAATATTCAACCGTGGCAGAGATATTGCACGTTGAACATGCTATTGTCCCAAATACCCATAATGTTCCAAAAGAAAAGTTCCAATATTCAACCGTGGCAGAGATATTGCACGTTGAACATGCTATTGTCCCAAATACCCATAATGTTCCAAAAGAAAAGTTCCAATATTCAACCGTGTTACGTCCTGGGATATAATAAACACTGGGCTCTTTCTATTGGACTAGGTATGCGGCAACAAGCAACAACGGAAAACGCTAGATCCAACCCTTATCTATAAACCCAGGCAACAAACCACCCAAAACCGTCAAGAGTCCTGCCTGGACAACGAGGTATCGTATGACTCGGTTACAGGGTGCACGCACTATAGACTGCTGATAGTCAAGCAGGCTATATAAAAGATCACACAATTAAGTTGACTTAAAGCTTCAAGGAAAAGATAGATAACGGAATTAAATTGCAGAAACAATTTAATAACAAACTAGAAGAAAGTACATTTAACGTTACGTTAATTAATACAACTAATCACCCCTGCGTGAAAGAAGGTGAAAGCAAACAGTCCACAAAACATCGTACAGGTAGACAAGATGCAGGTTTCTAAACTGCATGCGGCTTCTGTAGGATCTGATGCTTAGCAAAGAAAGTAAGTTACGGATTTAGAGAACTCTTAACTAATAAGCAGGAATAAATACTAGTGATAGGCCATACAGTGTATAATGGCATAGGTATAATTAAATAAAGGCAGCAACTCGCAACATAACCACATACAGGTGTGCTTCTCACTCTTAGTCAGGCAAGCCTGCTCGGACAGAGTCTCTAAGCCACACCCTGACTCACAATGCTCACAAAGACGGTAAACTGTGGCACAATAACAAGCATACAGATATAATAAACCGCTAGCTGTTAATCTGCCAGGTGGCAGAGGTCTAGCCGGAAGGATATAGGCTTCGGATACCCGGGCTGAGCCACCTGCTCTAGCCTAGGGACGTTCCCAAGTCTGTGCGCCAAATTACTCTAATTGAAAGGGTGCTCTCTTGAGAGACTCAGATCCCAAGTATCTGACTCTCTCCTGGCGACCCTAAAACAAACGCAAGGCGTGCTAGCGCAGTGCTGAGTGGACTAGGCAAGGGCCCTCACACAACACAACACTAGACACACAGGCACACAGACAAGAAAATGCCCCCAGACTCCCACGGGTATCCTAGTAAAGTCGTGCAGGTCCACAGGACTCGCACCAGCAGACTTTACTTAAAGGATCGCAAAAAGCCTCCCCTCCGGTCTAGCCCCTGCTCACCTGCCACAAGAACACACTAGCAAGCATGAAACCACCAAATATGAGACAACAAAAAAGCTTCCTAGGTCTCATTAACAATTACATCTCTGCATAAGGCCCAAAATCCTATCTAGTTATCTGAGAGCTCGTCGTTAATACAATAATAGATATAAGGTCTATCAAGGGGATGGGATAATTAAATAGATTGGTGAAGTAGTGGAAAGAAGGTATACAAAGTAAGAGAGAAAGTTTCTAAGTGGGGTTGAGAGGGATAGATATCAAGGGGATCCGAAGGGTACGACAGTGAGGTGAGCTCTGAGGAGAATAGCTCCTCTGGACCCCTCCAGGATCCCACACAAAGG
This sequence comes from Lithodes maja, assembly GCA_037953745.1. Lineage (NCBI taxonomy): Eukaryota > Metazoa > Arthropoda > Malacostraca > Decapoda > Lithodidae > Lithodes > Lithodes maja. Next base: position 14,530 of record JBAKBP010023024.1, on the reverse strand, counting down.
CACGGTGGTCAGCCAATCACAGGCCGCTACGTCACCCGGCAGCAGGCCTGCAGAAGGCGCCAGGAACCACCAGCCAATCAAAACCGAGAGAAAAGACCACGCGGGCGAGCAACTCCTCCGGGAGGGAGGAGGGAGGAGGAGGAAAAGCAACACTCACCTCCCCCACCCTGCTCGCTCGCTCTCTCTCTCTCCTTCACTACAATGCATCTTATGTATTATAATGAAACAATCAACTATCGAGAATAAAATATACTAAGATGTGTTGGTTAAGAATAAGGGCAGCTTCAAGCTGTGAAACAACATAAGAATATCCCAGACATTAGTTACATTGTCGTAGGCTATATACTAAGGAAAAGCCGTCCGGCCGGCTGCCGCCAGCCGGTTTCTAAACGGCTGGCAGCCGACACTCGCGCATGCCCGCACGTGGCTACTGTGCAGGAGCGTCACACCTCCCCCAAGATAATTATAAGACCCTTGACTAAGTTCTTCATATCTAACAGAAAGCTTCTCATAGTACCACACACTGTTGCGACACAAGGCACTATATATACAAAAAATAAAGACTGTTGCACTCCACCGAGCAAGTTCAACTAACTTAGCGACAATAAGCGAAAACATTCAACTTCGATACTGCTACAACATGTTATACAAAATTCTACACGTTATAAAAATAAAGAGTTTTTATAAGGTTTTTTCTTTTTTAATTTGTTTTTTTCGGCTGAACTACAGTGACAGCCTATTTTCCTCCACTCTCAACACACACTGACTGAACGGCGAGGGTTCTCCTGCAACCAAACCCTCCTGTGACAAGCAATCAGCCAAAACATTATCAGTGCCCTTAGCATGCCACACATCCAACTTGTGTCCCGGCAGCAAAACAACACCTGGCACTGATAAACTGCCCAGTTCATCACAAGACTGGCATTTCTCTTCGCTCTTTCCGGCAACGGGGCCTGCCAATAACCTTTCACTAGTTCCACCTTCGTGACAGGCGATGCAGCCCCGAGGCGGTCCATGGTGTCGTCAACTCTCGATAAGGTATAGGCGTCTGTCAGGGATAATGCACACACACTCTCGCAATCAACACACTCACTGATCCTGCCACTTAACACAGGTTGCAAAGTTACAGGAAACGACCACTCACGACATTCCTTATCCCTCAGACCCTTCGTCAACACGTAATCCAGCTCTGCTTGCACCATAGGCTGTCGAGCAGGATTTATTCGGTAGGGAATTAAACTGAGCCTTGCACTATCTCCAGCCTGCATGTCGGATTCTACCCCATACATCAGGCCTGGAGAAGCAACAAATATGCGGATGCACTGCCACAGCCTAGTAAACAACTTATCTCTCAAAATAACAATCCTAGTGCCCTTCCACAACCCAGCCGAGACCGCAGCTTCTAACCTGTAGTCTCCCTCCTTCTCCACCTTCGTCCCTAGAACAGCCAGGTCATGAGAGGGACAATCAGTACCACCTGTGCAGTCACTCCCATAGTTCATTATTGCGAAGGCTTCCCCGCCGATACCGTACATGCACACCCCCGCATTCCTTACGACTACATCTGCCTGCGCAGCATCACCGCTTTTAGCGACATGGCCAGATACAGTCGGTCTATGGTAGGGCTGTTACAATTGACTAGAGCAGCATTGGGAGGCTATGCGACGACTGGGCACTTCTATGCCACAGCCAACCTCACCAATCTGCTCAAAGTCCCCCTTTTGACCACCACCCTTGGCAGCCATGGGTCGACCCTGACCTGGCAACCATGCCAAAGCCTCGTCGCCCACCTTGAACCCCCGAAACAACGAGGCTAACGGTCTTTCAACATTCCCGTGACCTGCCCGCGGAACATCTTGCACCGCCCGAGTTGTGAGACTCAGGGGCTCGGCACGACCAGTGGGGTATGAACCGAGCTGGTGCTGGAGCGCTGCACACTGCTGCTCAGGCAGGTGCTCTAGCGCTTCCACAGCCACCAGACTCGTGTCCCCCGCCCACTGCTCCGCCGAGACATGACAATCCCTACTCTCCTCCACCTGTGCCCTACTGCCCCCCTCTCCTTCTCCACCTTGGCCGCTGCAGACCAACGCAGGGACAGTAGGCTGCTCAGGTGGTTGCCTCACAAACTCCTCCAATAGGTTCACATGACAGGTTTCCCCGTCCTCGTGTTTGATCTCGACAGCACCATTACCACACTTCTGAACTTCCGGATCCTCCAACTGCAGTTTACAAATATCTGAGGGAACCAACCTGTCTAGATGCTTCCGAAGCAACCCAAGTCCTCCCCCAATATCAAACTGAGCAACCCTTTTTTCTCTCCGTGTGTAACGTTGCTGCCTCGGAGTCTCTTCCTGCCCTACCTCCTCACTAGCTGTGACAGGTCCTGGGGCCTCTCCAGACTCTAACATAGGTGCCAATAATGAGTCACCAAGAAACACTGCCGGCTCAAAACTCTCCAATTGACCAACACTTCCCGTTTTCTTGTGACCTTTCCTCCGCGGTTTGATAGACTGAGGCGGTGGCTGCAAGTCTCCGGATGTCTAAGAACGCGTCACAACACCCGCCATGGTTTGTACGCTACACTACTCAACCCACTCCTGTTCCTCCCTACTAACGTCGGCCGCCTTCTCGGCAACGACCAAGGGTGAAACCTTAGAAGCAGGCACCGCAAAGTCGTTGCCGAGGAGGAGGTCGACGCCCCCAACAGGCAAGTTCTCTACAATTCCGACATCCAGCTCCTTCGCCACACCACCCACCTCCAGCTCCATCCGCACCAGCGGGTAGGACTTCGTAGTATTGATCCCCTGAACTACCACCACCCGAGCAGCGTTAATCGGTCTACCAGTAAAGTTCCTTAACAAGGTCTGAGAAGCCCCAGTATCACGCAATAGCTTAACTCCTCGCTTTTCGCCAGCCCACCTCACAAAACCATGCCCTCTATGACCCCCAAAGACGTCGCGGACAGGGTTCGAGCCTTCCGGACTCTTAAACACAGGCTGTGTCCCAACCTCTGACGAACTACCCTTGGCAAACTCAGAAGATATAGGCGACACCCCTATGCTGCGGGCCAATGACACAACCTTGTTTGGTGGCTTGTTCGGACAAGCATTTGCAAAGTGACCCTCCTTGTGACATGCAAAGCACTCTTTACTCTTTGATTTACCTTGAGAGTGGGAGGTACCATTAGACTTCTTATACGGGACGGTATTTGGTTTATGTTCAGTTTTATTGTCAGTGCTACATGGTTTTGTGTATTTATGTGTATCAAAATTCTTGGGAGGGGGAGGGGTACGATCCTTTGCACCCGACTCACTCCTAGCTGCTGCTTCGCACCCTCGAATTAATGACAGTCGGAGGTCAGCCATTTCTGCTGCCTCCTGGAGAGTTCTACGATTTTTTTCCTTTATATTTAATGTTAAGTCCCTGCCTGTGCACTTAAAGAACTGCTCCAAGAGAACCAGCTCCCTCAACTCCTCAAAAGTAGCTGCCCTCTCAGAACGCAGCCAATGTCGTAGTGCATCAGACAAGTCCCGGGCGTGTTCTAGGAAGGTACTATCCTTGCCCTTAGTAACACCCCGAAACTTCAAGCGGTAAGTTTCTGGTTGTAACTCATAGGCCCGTAGCACAGCCTTCTTTAGCTCATCATAAACTACACAGGACTCTAAAGGTAGTGCATCATACGCTTTTAGCCCCTTTCCTAGGAGTCTTGATGAAACTAATGCTGCCCACTTTTCCTGAGGCCACTGGTGTTCCTGACACTTCTTCTCAAATCGCATAAAAAACTCAGTCACACATAACTCATCGAACACAGGAACTAGTTTAAGCAGGTGCGACAATGATTGACCCCCAATATTTCGCCCTGTTACCTCTACTCGAGATCTCTCCAGCTCCCTATCAGCCCGATACCTAGTAGACTCTGCCTGCAGTTCAGCCTCTCGTATAGCTGTTCTCTCTGCGGCCTCAGCCTGCACACTACCCTGTCTCTCGGCAGCCTCAACCTGAGCTCTAGCAACCTCAGCCTGAACTCTAGCAACCTCAGCCTGCACACTAGCCTGTCTCTCGGCAGCCTCAACCTGAGGTCTAGCCTGTCTTTCGGTAGCCTCAACCTGAGCTCTAGCAACCTCAACCTTGGCCATCTCAAGCCGAAACAACAAATCTGGAGTTAACCCTTGAGGAGGGGAAGGTGCATTTAATGGGGAGGGTCCCTGTGATTGAATTCCACGCTGCCATTGACCATCAACTTGGGGGTATGTACTAAATTCAGGCACCCTGACGTTTGTTATGGGGGTAGAGTGGAGGGGGGGCTGGGGACCGGGGCCCCAGTCGCCTCTCCACCCAGGTCTCTCCCTTCTAAACCCAATATCAAAGTCCTCAGCTGATCTTTCCTCATGCCACTTAAACCCTGGTGACCCTGAAGACCTGCCACACACTTTAAGCCATACTTATTCAGCTTCAACACCCTGGCAGCGGTAAGGGGCACCTCTAAAAATCTTCTAGCACCCTCCTCGCTATCGACTAGCCACTCCACAGGTCTTTCTCCTTCCGAGCCCGTATCGTGACCTGACCCATCACTGTGTTCTGATGTATTAGACATGTTTGTGTACTGCAGTAATTATCACGGTTATAGAATGTGCCTTATCTCCTATGCAAGTATGTATATACTAATGTTATTTAAAGTCTTTAATGTGTTATATTGGTTGCTCCAAAAAAAAAACTATGTCCACTGTATTCCTCTAATCATAAGGAATCTCAAAACAAATGACCACTATATTCCTCTGTTTAGTAAATCCTATGCAAGGTTGCCATTTGTTATGTCCTGGGATATATAAACACTGGGCTCTTTCTATTGGACTAGGTATGCGGCAACAAGCAACAACGGAAAACGCTAGATCCAACCCTTATCTATAAACCCAGGCAACAAACCACCCTAAACCGTGAAGAGTCCTGCCTGGACAACGAGGTATCCTATGACTCGGTTACAGGGTGCACGCACTATAGACTGCTGATAGTCAAGCAGGCTATATAAAAGATCACACAATTAAGTTGACTTAAAGCTTCAAGGAAAAGATAGATAACGGAATTAAATTGCAGAAACAATTTAATAACAAACTAGAAGAAAGTACATTTAACGTTACGTTAATTAATACAACTAATCACCCCTGCGTGAAAGAAGGTGAAAGCAAACAGTCCACAAAACATCGTACAGGTAGACAAGATGCAGGTTTCTAAACTGCATGCGGCTACTGTAGGATCTGATGCTTAGCAAAGAAAGTAAGTTACGGATTTAGAGAACTCTTAACTAATAAGCAGGAATAAATACTAGCGATAGGCCATACAGTGTATAATGGCATAGGTATAATTAAATAAAGGCAGCAACTCGCAACATAACCACATAGAGGTGTGCTTCTCACTCTTAGTCAGGCAAGCCTGCTCGGACAGAGTCTCTAAGCCACACCCTGACTCACAATGCTCACAAAGACGGTAAACTGTGGCACAATAACAAGCATACAGATATAATAAACCGCTAGCTGTTAATCTGCCAGGTGGCAGAGATCTAGCCGGAAGGATATAGGCTTCGGATACCCGGGCTGAGCCACCTGCTCTAGCCTAAGGACGTTCCCAAGTCTGTGCGCCAAATTACTCTAATTGAAAGGGTGCTCTCTTGAGAGACTCAGATCCTAAGTATCTGACTCTCTCCTGGCGACCCTAAAACAAACGCAAGGTGTGCTAGCGCAGTGCTGAGTGGACTAGGCAAGGGCCCTCACACAACACAACACTAGACACACAGGCACACAGACAAGAAAATGCCCCCAGACTCCCACGGGTATCCTAGTAAAGTCGTGCAGGTCCACAGGACTCGCACCAGCAGACTTTACTTAAAGGATCGCAAAAAGCCTCCCCTCCGGTCTAGCCCCTGCTCACCTGCCACAAGAACACACTAGCAAGCTTGAAACCACCAAATATGAGACAACAAAAAAGCTTCCTAGGTCTCATTACAATTATATCTCTGCATAAGACCCAAAATCCTATCTAGTCAACTGAGAGCTCGTCGTTAATACAATAATAGATATAAGGTCTATCAAGGGGATGGGATAATTAAATAGATTGGTGAAGTAGTGGAAAGAAGGTATACAAAGTAAGAGAGAAAGTTTCTAAGTGGGGTTGAGAGGGATAGATATCAAGGGGATCCGAAGGGTACGACAGTGAGGTGAGCTCTGAGGAGAATAGCTCCTCTGGACCCCTCCAGGATCCCACACAAAGGCACGGTGGTCAGCCAATCACAGGCCGCTACGTCACCCGGCAGCAGGCCTGCAGAAGGCGCCAGGAACCACCAGCCAATCAAAACCGAGAGAAAAGACCACGCGGGCGAGCAACTCCTCCGGGAGGGAGGAGGGAGGAGGAGGAAAAGCAACACTCACCTCCCCCACCCTGCTCGCTCGCTCTCTCTCTCTCCTTCACTACAATGCATCTTATGTATTATAATGAAACAATCAACTATCGAGAATAAAATATACTAAGATGTGTTGGTTAAGAATAAGGGCAGCTTCAAGCTGTGAAACAACATAAGAATATCCCAGACATTAGTTACATTGTCGTAGGCTATATACTAAGGAAAAGCCGTCCGGCCGCCTGCCGCCAGCCGGTTTCTAAACGGCTGGCAGCCGACACTCGCGCATGCCCGCACGTGGCTACTATGCAGGAGCGTCACAACCGTGGCAGAGATATTGCACGTTGAACATGCTATTGTCCCAAATACCCATAATGTTCCAAAAGAAAAGTTCCAATATTCAACCGTGGCAGAGATATTGCACGTTGAACATGCTATTGTCCCAAATACCCATAATGTTCCAAAAGAAAAGTTCCAATATTCAACCGTGGCAGATATATTGCACGTTGAACATGCTATTGTCCCAAATACCCATAATGTTCCAAAAGAAAAGTTCCAATATTCAACCGTGGCAGAGATATTGCACGTTGAACATGCTATTGTCCCAAATACCCATAATGTTCCAAAAGAAAAGTTCCAATATTCAACCGTGGCAGAGATATTGCACGTTGAACATGCTGTTGTCCCAAATACCCATAATGTTCCAAAAGAAAAGTTCCAATATTCAACCGTGGCAGAGATATTGCACGTTGAACATGCTATTGTCCCAAATACCCATAAGGCTTGCCAAGCTGTTGACAGACTTATCCCACCCTCACCTAAATTTAATTTATTTGCCATATTATAATACAAACATTAAAATGTTATACGTTACAAATTCACATTATCACTAACCCACCAATTAACTAATACACAAACCTAATTAATGAATTCAATTAAACTTATGAATACATGTGGTACTCCAAGAATTTGAACCCAGGATACTCGCACCAAAATTCCGCGCACAAACCATTTTGAGACACATTCTTATCTCACATTGGACTTGTTGGAAACCATGGGAAGGCAATTGGAAGATTGGTATTTTGTTAGTTTGAACAACGGAGAATGAAGGTTGGATGGTGTAATGGTTTAGATGCTTATGTTCTGAGGTGTGGTGTCCCGAGTTCGAATCCTGGGAGGACCATAATATTATACTTTCATTAGTTTATTCAAGTACATTGGTGTTTGTAATGGATGATGAATGTTAAGAACGGGGTGTTACTTATTTATAGGCTATACCCTGTTCCAAGTAAGAGGGCAAAAATTCTTGAACATTAACACCTATAACTTACAAATGGGTAAGGCGGGTGCGGGTGCCCAACCCCGAAAGGGGTTGAAATAGGGGAGCTATCCCCCCGCCAAAGGCGGCTTTCTAGGGCCTTTCCTAGCTGATGCCGAGAGGATTGGGTTCTAGTCATGTGGTGATGGGCTGGTCTATCAGAGTGAGAACTGAGCGATCTCTGCCACACCCATAGCTTACTCTGACTGTTCCTTTTACTTATTTTTTCTAGATCTCAAGTGACGGCGTCTCTTCCGTGGATTGACCTCCCGATCTGCCAACCCAGAGGTTGGTAGATTGGAAGCCAAAGCGTCACATTCTCCCTTTGCCCCTCAACTTTCTCTTCATAATTGCTGAGGGGCACAGGGCCCTGGGTGGGGCTTTGGTTTCCCGGGTGTTTCCGCACCCTCCTCAGCTCCCCGCCATGGAGTAGCTTCGGTCACCCAGGCTTTATTGTGGTAGGCAGGGAGGGTTCTGTTGGGGCGCTCTGTTATGGCCTTGGCCTTGCTCGGGGCCTTGGGGCTGTTCGGCCAGGCAGCCTGAAGAAAAACAACAACAACAACTTACAAACGACTAATGTAATCAACCTATTATTTCTACCATTTGCGAAGGATCAGCCAGGGAATAGGTGTGGAAACTAACAGCCCATTTGCTCTAGCCCTTTTTGAGTTACAGAGGTTAGGGTGTCACGATTTCTGGACTACCTATTTTGAACAGGGTATAGTATAAAGTTAACATTATACATAGTCTCTATTCCTTGGGCTGGAGTGGCTATGGGGGGTCACCGTTTTTTTGTTTTATCTTTCTCTCCTTTTCTCTATTTCCCTGGCTGGTATCCATTCGGCCCCATTCAGCCAACTGTTTTAAGACGTTTATCCCCAACCAGGTGTCGATATCTTCCTGGCGAGCGATAGCGAGCCAGCATTGTATGGAGAAATCCATTTTTCTATCGAAAAATGTACAAATTTACAGTGCTGTCAAAACAAACACTTATATATATGCTGGCTCGCTACAGCTCGCCAGGAAAATATTGACACCTGGATGGGGGTAAACGTCTTAAAACAGTAGGCTGAATGGGGCCGAAAGAATGCAAGCCAAAGGGAGAGGGAGAGAAAGAGAAAAAAAGCGAGGTGGGCTCCCTTAAGAGTTTCTGGTGGTATGTCATTATCTAGACTCTCTGCCTGTCAGTTCTGTCACCGAGTACCTTCCACACTTGTTAACCCCTTCTGTACCGGTGACGTATTTTTCAATTTGATCCTGGCTATATTTAGACGATGTTGTGCAATTTAACCCTTCTTTAGCGGGGCCCGACTTAAGTCCGTATCTAAAAAGCTGGACAATGTGGCGGGTCCCGACTTAAGTCTGTGTGCAATTTTGGCGCAATATTGGCTCAGAGAGAGAGCCGAGCGGTGGGAGGAGCGTAGGTTGCCTCATGACCGCTCGCCACGACCATCGTGGGCCCACTGACATGTACTCCACACTACTCCACCCTCTCTCACTCGCTACACACGTAATTATGTAACGAAATGACCGTATTTTAGCGATTTTGCCCTTCGGTTGCACGATCGTTGCAAGACAACCAGTGATCGTAGAAGGATGGTTCAGGTGTCAGTGGAAAGCTCAATTTACGCCCTGTATTACGCTCTGGCTATTGTTTATGCATGAAAAAGAGCACGGAAACAACCCCATTTATGGTAAAAAAAAAACGCTGGGCGGCACGGTCAAATATACCGCCTAGGCCGCTCGTTGAGTGTTAAGAAGGATCTATGGCAGTAAAAAGGGTTAAGTGGGATAGTACGAAGCCTGTTAAGAGGAGATTTCCACTAGAGGGATTTTTTCTGGACCCCTATCTCCCTTATTACTCCCAATACTTTGAAATTTTAAGACGTTCGCCCTATGAGCTTGACGATTTTAAGAACTTTCGCCCCATTTCTATCAATTTTAAGACCTTTCATGCCATTAGGTGTCTATTTTTTTCCGGGCAAGCGATAGCTAGCCTGTAATTTAAGAGGAATCGGCCGAAAAATGTACAAATTTATCTTGAAAAGGGGTCTAGAGGGTGTAATTTTAAGCTTGATGGAGGTTTAGGGTACAAACTAAATACCTCCCCTTAATGCTAGGTTCTTAGAGTTGTGGAGATTGTCGACACCAATCGATCAGGGCAATTCCCAGGGGAGGCCTCTAGGAATGTGATAAAGAGTTGCTGGAACTCTTGTATCATTTGTCTGGCTTCCCTCACTGTTTCTGTTTGTGTCTCACCTACACAGAGCGTAATCCAGCTAACTCTCACAAATACATCCTCCTCCTATCCATGTCACTCCACTAAACAAGCACACCACTCTTCATTCCAGTACTGTACACCAAAACAAAAAAAATCAAATTTGTCTCTAGGCTCTTTCACCTTTGGAGGAGACACTTGTTACAGGCAGATTTGCCTTTTGTATCCTTCATACCAAAAAATGGCAACTTGTAGGACCATAAAAATGTTGAAATAGGGGAGTTATTAGATGCGAAGTCAATTTCTCGTCAACTTGAAAAACAGGCAACTGAGCTGAATAAATAAGATGAGAATTCAATTTGTCGTCAACTTGGAATAAACAAAAACAGGGTAGTGTAGGTCCATTACATTACCGTCTTGTGTCCATTTGGCCGAGATAGCTTCAGGTAACGAGATCACTGGGCCGAGGTTATGTAAGCTATAGAGACCCTATAGTAACAAAGATCAGTCAACCGTAGCCATATTGCTGCCACTAGTGTTATTGATCTCTCATGTATTTAAGGTAATTAAGTTAATTATGTATCATATAAGAATATATAATGCTCTAAGACAGCAATGAACAAACTAGTATGTGCATTTATATGTACTGTATATACTCAGGCACATACCCATAGCTGGGGGTGGCCGACTCAAGACATAGCTCGAACAGAAACAACATTTAAAATTCCAATTCTTAGGGTCCAGGACCACTTTTGCGTTCCCTCGCCCCTTTCTCTGTCTCGTCGAGTAGGTGAATTTTACAACAGGAGGAGGATTTCTAGCCCCCTGCTCCCAGAAGGAAAAGTAGGACAGTAAAAGAGACAGACAGAAACGGCTAAGGGGGGTCACCTGCTTTTTTTTATCTTTCTCTCCTTCTCTCTTTCTCTGGCTTGTATCCATTCGGCCCCATTCAGCCAACCGTTTTAACGCCCTAAGAACGGGCGGGTAAGGAATTTCTACTACCCGCCAAGCGGGGGGTTTTACCCTAAATGGCCTTGTTTCCGTGCTCTTTTTCATGCATAAACAAGAGCCAGAGCGTAATACAATTATGTATCCCTGAAAGGGCGTTAATTCAGTTTTCCAATGACACCAGAACCATCCTCCTACGACCACTCGTTCTCTTGCAACGATCGTGCAAGACGAGTGCAAAAACCCTAAAATACGGTAATTTCCTCACATAAATCCCTGTGTAGTGAGGGAGGGAGGGTGGATGTATGTGGAATAAACGTCAGTAGGCCCACGGCAGCCGTGGCGAGCGGTCAGACCCGGACCTACGCTCCTCCCACCGCTCGTCTCTCTCTCTCAGAGCCAATATTGCGCCAAAATTGAACACAGACTTAAGTCGGGCCCCACTCTTTGTGCTGGTGTTCTCTATACGGACGTAAGTCGGGCCCCGCTAAATAAGGGTTAAGACATTTATACCCATCCAGGTGTCGATTTCTTCCTTACTCTACAATAGCATTTTCTTAAGGGAGCCCACCTCATTTTGTTTTCTCTTTCTCTCTCCTTCTCTTTGGTTTGTATCCATTCCGCCCCATTTAGCCTACTTTTTTAAGACGTTTACCCCCATCCAGGTGTCAATATTTTCCTGGCGAGTGGTAGCGAGCCAGTATATATATATCTTTGTTTTGACAGCAAAGCTAAATTTGTAATTTTTTTGATAGAAAAATGTCTCCGGCGAAGCGGGATTTGTCCATACAATGCTGGCTCGCTATCGCTCGCCAGGAAAAAATAGACACTTGGATGGGGATAAACATCTTAAAACAGTTGGCTGAATTGACACTTGGATGGGGATAAACATCTTAAAACAGTTGGCTGAATGGGGCCGAATGGATACAAGCCAGGGAAAGAGAGAAAAGGAGAGAAAGATAAACAAAAAAGCCAGTGACCCCCCTTAAAAGAGACAATGCATAATAGGAAGAAAATACTAAGACAACACAACAAGGTCCACATGCCCAAAGCCATCCTCCATTCATAAAATGTAATTGGATATAAACTTTTGTAGGTTGTAAATGTGTGGACAGCAAGTACAAGGAAGTGAATTCCAGATAGTAAATGTTCTGGGGATAAATGAATGTTTACAAGCGGAAGTCCTACATTGTGGAGGAGAGAGTGTGAATTCATGGTCATTTCCTGCTGCCCTAGTTCTGCGGGAAATATGCGGAGAGGTGGTATAGTTGAAGCAAGCTCTTCAGAACATTTGCCGAGAAAATATCTGTAGGATAATGCAAGGGATACAACTTCTCTTTGTATAAATATTGTAAGAAGTTCGTGCGTGATTGCAAGGTTATTGATAAATATAATTGCCTTTTATTTCGAATTTTATCCGACTGCCTCAATGCAACCATTCAACATCCATTCCACAAGGGTGAACAGTATTCTATCTGAGAACGAAAATTACTTTACATATAAGACTAACTGCTCGTCAGTGAAGAATTCTCAAACTATGAACAAGAGTCCCATTTTGTTAAAGGAATATTTAGCAATGGATCTAACATAAGGTGTCCAGTTCAGGCATTCATTGTTGCACCAAGGATATCAATAGGGTACTAGAGGAGGTGGGAATATTTACATTATTAAATATTATGTAGGAGTCAGAAAGATTCTGTCTGTTAGAAAAGTGTATAATTATGTACTTGTTTTCTGTGTGCGTTAAACGACTATATTGATTTTGTCCCCATTCATTAATTCCACAAAGATCCTGGTTACAAAAAATAGAATGTTAAATTTGGTATATATAACATAAGGCTTCGTGATACAAACAGCTAAATGTAAAATAACTGTGGAGTGTTGAGTTATCTGCGTACAAATATATTGCCACGACCCGCGGCATAATACAATAATAACCCCAAGACTTTTCACCAAATAATACTAAGACCATCATCCAAATAGGTGAGCTTAACCCCTTCTGTACCGGCGACGTCTTTTAAATATTATTCTAGCCATATTTAAACGGTTTTGGGCAGCTTAAGAACAATCTATGGTAATAAAATGGGTTAAGTGAGATAGTTCAAAACTTGTTCTTAGCTGGAGGCCCTCTTTATATTGAATAAAATAGTCTAATAGTAGCCAGAATAGGATGAAAAGGACGGCACCGGTAGTGAAAGGGTTAACATTAATACCTAGCCTTATTAAAAGCTCTCCCTTCCTAACGAGCTCCCCCATCACCCCCTTCCTAACGAGCTCCCCCATCACCCCCTTCCTAACGAGCTCCCCCATCACCCCCTTCCTAACGAGCTCCCCCATCACCCCCTTCCTAACGAGCTCCCCCATCACCCCCTTCCTAACGAGCTCCCCCATCACCCCCTTCCTAACGAGCTCCCCCATCACCCCCTTCCTAACGAGCTCCCCCATCACCCCCTTCCTAACGAGCTCCCCCATCACCCCCTTCCTAACGAGCTCCCCCATCACCCCCTTCCTAACGAGCTCCCCCATCACCCCCTTCCTAACGAGCTCCCCCATCACCCCCTTCCTAACGAGCTCCCCCATCACCCCCTTCCTAACGAGCTCCCCCATCACCCCCTTCCTAACGAGCTCCCCCATCACTTCCTTCCTAACGAGCTCCCCCATCACCCCCTTCCTAACGAGCTCCCCCATCACCCCCTTCCTAACGAGCTCCCCCATCACCCCCTTCCTAACGAGCTCCCCCATCACCCCCTTCCTAACGAGCTCCCCCATCACCCCCTTCCTAACGAGCTCCCCCATCACCCCCTTCCTAACGAGCTCCCCCATCACCCCCTTCCTAACGAGCTCCCCCATCACCCCCTTTTACACACTAGATCTTCCATCCCTCCACAAAACTCCTCCTTCATCTCTGCACCGTTTTCATTAATTGGAGATTAGGTCTCAGTGACAAAGGGTGGAGAGTCGTTAAGGAAGTAGTTATATGTTGGATTGGTCAACTTATTTACAGTAGCTGCCATGTTGAATACCAACTTATATGAAACAATGAATGTTTCAACTATGGATGTATTACATATATTTATTAGACCAATGATATTATGGCCTTTTGTAATTCTTGTTAGTGTATATGGAGGAGACAACAGGCAAAATTGCGTGAAACAAGTGTCCCCTACAAAGTTGAAAAAGTGATAGAGCCAAATTCATGGTACATAAAGAGTTAAAATATCTGGTTTAGACTGCTTGACGCAGTTAAGCTAAGTCATAGAATGTTGGAAAGACAGATTGAGGGAAAGAGTTCCAGAGTTTACTAGTTAAGTGTAAGAAAGACTGGGAAAATCGGTTCACTCTCGGGCTAGAGAGTTGCACAGAATAGGGAAGGGAATATGTTGAAAGGCGGGTGCCACCCACGCTCCGCAAGGGAGGGTGTATACACTGAGAAAGCTTTGAAGAACACTGATTATTGTAATAGTGGTAGAAGAGTGAGAGAGATGCAACATTGCGGCATGTAGAGTGATTGTAAAGAATTAGTCAGAAAAGGCGAGTTGGTGCGCCAAAGGCTTTTTACTCTACCCTGTCGAGGAGTGAGAAGCTGTACGGGGGTGAAGACGGATGAACACTTCTAACTTCTAGGAAACAGTTTTAGCAAGTGTGGTAATATGATGTA
>JBAKBP010023023.1:0-37692 GCA_037953745.1 Lithodes maja | reverse complement strand
GTAGTCAACAAACCTGGGAGACGAAAAAATGAAGTGGCGATGTAGACTATCACGGACTATAAACTACTGTACTCGGAAAATATTAATTTAATACCACAAATTTTCCGATTTTAATACCACAAATTTTCCAAGTGTTTTTACTACGGTATTTGTTTTTGTTAATTTGCACCTATATACTGTACAGTCCTCCCTCGGGTAGCGCGGCTTTGAACAGTGCGGTTTTGCTCTAACACGGGTACCCCAAATGTGCCGAGTCAGCATCTAACACGCTTTGTTTATGTAGCACTCGTGGCGGGTGGCGGCTGGTCGGCATCTGTCGGCCTGTGACGGCAGACTCGTCAGACCCGTATATACCGGCGTGTATAAGACACATTTATAATCCTCCAAAACCATGGATGGCCTTATACTACGAATATACTTTCAATGCAAGTTAATTTGAAACACCGAGATTCGTCAGCTGATTTTCCGTGTGTTATTGTTGAGTCAGTTTGTGTGTGTGTGTTGTTCTTGTGTGGCTATGTCTAAACCCGAGTTATTTCTGTATGCAATAAAATGTTATTATAATTTACTCTATGGAATTGAATTTAATTTTACCAAATAATATTGATAATAGTAAAAGCCAAAGAAAAATACATTAAACTATAACTCTAATGAAGGCGGTAGATTGTTGGCAAGTTTAGCCAAGCTGCCACCGCCTGCCTCTCACGCAGACGACATGTGGTTTGTTATTGTTGTACTACAGCTGAGCAGCATTGGTTTCGTGTCAAAAAAATGGCATTTCATAATACCAATGGTCTTAATTAGATATATTATTGACCCCTAGTATGAAGGTATGTTGCCAACGTAATAATACTGACAAATAAATAGATAAATCGGGTGGTAAATGGGTCAAAAAGGGGACTTTGGGGAAGTGGCCAGAACCAATAGAATTAATCCCATAAGTTCTTCGCTTTGTGTAGCGCGTGTTTGCGTAGCACGGCGCGGTCCCAGTACGATATACCCGCGCTACCCGAGGGAGGACTGTATAGTGTTTCTAATGAATTAGAAATCTCGGGAAAACCTATTTTCCCCATTTTTTATCAATGTTGAGACACGCCCCCCGATAGTGGGGAGGGCTATGCCCACCCCCACACCCCCGTTGGTTGGCTACTAGGTTTAATCCATTAGTTTAAAAAAAAAAAAAAAAAAAAAAAAAAAAAAAAAAAGGCGGTCGATAATACGAAGGCGAAAGAAAAGTTGTACGTTGATAACCGGAAAGTACCGTATTGACAATCTTGTTACGAAAACGGAAAATTACATTTTAGTAGCATAGGCCTACTTTTATATTAGGTTTTTCTGAGGGTTAAAAGAAATTTTCATATGATCTTTAGAGCTTGTCGATAACTGGAAGTACCGTATTGACAAACTTGTTACGAAAAACACATTTTAGTACCATACTTTTTTATTAGGTTTTGCCGAGGGTTAAACAAAATGTTCATATTATCTTTAGAGCATAGATTCCATATTTATCTTCGGTAAATATTTACGAAACGCAACAATATAGGTAACAAATTTCTAATGGTAGTTTTGGATTCCTATCATCATATGCTTCATTGCTATATAATTTGGCAAGAATGTTAAGTGCGGCCGTACCGCCAGCCTTGTTTACACTACGCGTAGTGGCGTCGGACCTTTCCCATCATGTTCCCGTCTATTTTTACTGCCTTTGGATATAAAAATACATTAGCCTAACCAAACAACCTAACCTAGTATTCATGTAGTAATGACAGGGGGCAAATAGCAGAAAATATAGCGTCGAAATAGACGGGAACGTAACTGCGAGCACACATGACAACCGTACACCCGGAATTTCGGAAACTACATCCGGGATGGATGTAGAGTTCAGGCGTACGGTCGTCATTGTTTACATAGGGCGATCGCCGCGGTCGCACTTACGTTCCCGTCTATTTCGACGCTATATTTTCTGCTATTTGCCCCCTGTCATTACTACCTGTACATGAAAGAGTTTGAAAGTAATCTTGATAAAGCATGGGGAAGACAAGATTTGAAGTTTGATTATAAAACAAAAACACAGAATAGTAAAAATGTTGCGTCTGCTACCGCCGCCGCCAACACCGTGAACGACCGCAGCAGTGCAAGTACTGGTACTGAGCTGGATACACAGGCATAGTTTGCCTTTTTCCAGAGGATCTACTGTAAGAAATGAATACTAGGTTAGGTTAGGTTAGGTTAAAATAGACGGGAACATGATGGGAAAGGTCCGACGCCACTACGCGTAATGTAAACAAAGATGGCGGTACGCCCGCTCACTACATCCTACCCCTACATCCTTCCCTATAATTTTTATCCCCGGGAAAAAAAATTAAATCTTGGGATTTTTCATTTTTTTCTTGGGATGGATGT
Source organism: Lithodes maja (assembly GCA_037953745.1). NCBI lineage: Eukaryota > Metazoa > Arthropoda > Malacostraca > Decapoda > Lithodidae > Lithodes > Lithodes maja. Next base: position 35,289 of record JBAKBP010023023.1, on the reverse strand, counting down.
AGTTTTCGGGCGTATGGTCGTCATGTTTACATAGGGCGATCGCCGCTGTAACTTCGCATCAATTTTGACGGTGATTTGCCCCCTGCTGTCAATAGATAGATAGATAGACAATATGTCATGGGGGGGGGTGAGGGGGCTTTGCCCCTCAACATATTACTGTATCCAATGGCATTACAAATAGACGGGAACATGATAGCAAACGTCCGACGTCACCGCCATGTTTACATTTGTTGATCGCCATAGTTAAGTTCGCGTCTATTTTGACAGCAATTTTTTCAGTTATTTCTGGCAATATATATGATGATGACAATATGTGAAGGTAAAAATTTAAGAGACCCCAGACAGCCTTTTTACCAGTTAAATTTAGTTTTTTATGTATTTTTCATTGATAAACAGTGTTGTTTAATACCGAGGACCGTCGCATTTTAGTATTTTCAACATTAGCCTAACCTAACCTAACCTAACCTAGTATTATGGGTGGGGGCTGCCGCCTCCACATCCCCGCTAAATCCATTAAATCCGAGCCAAGAACCTAACCTAACCTATCACAACGGCTGTTATAACGTGTGAACAGTAGGATAAAACTAACCGGTTTTCCCGCGACGGTCTAAACCCAGCTCACGTTCCCTGTTTAAGGGTGCGCGACGGTCTAAACCCAGCTTACGTTCCCTGTTTAAGGGTACACGACGGTCTAAACCCAGCTCACGTTCCCTGTTTATGGGTGAACAGTTTCTCGTATTTACCTAATTGTAGTTTGCAGGAGTTGAGCTAAGCTCGTGTTGTCCCGCCTCTCAGTCTACTTTCATCCAATTTTTTCTTGAAAATATGGATGTTCCTTGCCCCCACCACCTCCTCCAGCCTATTCCATTTGTCAATACATCTATAGGGGAAGCTAAACTTCCTGATATCATTCTTGCAGGTAGGTCTTTTTACTTTGTAGCTGTGGCCTCTAGTTATTCCTGTATCCATAATTAATATATCCTCCCTATCCAGCCTCTCCAGCCCTCGGGTGCATTTGTACATCATTATCATGTCTCCCCTCTCTCTCCTCTCTTTTAGACTCGGTAGATTTAATTTTTCTAGCCTCCCTTCATATGGCAGTTCTCTGAGACTTGGAGCCAATCTAGTAACTGCTCTCTGGATTCTTTCTAACTTGTGAATATGCTTCTTAAGATGCGGGGACCACACCACTGCTGCATACTCCAATCTTGGTCTAATCATACTTTTTATAATTTTTGCTAACATGTTCTCATCCAAGTAGTTCAGAGTAACTTTCATATTCCCGGCCATTGCATGCATTCCGCTAAAGAGCTTGTTAATATGTTTCTCTGGCGACAAGCTATCTTGTATAATCAACCCTAAATCCTTTTCTTTTTCGGCCTTGTTAATTATATTATCTCCCGTCCTGTACTCCCAATTTGGTCTATTCACACTTCTTCCCACATTTAACACATGACATTTACTTATATTAAATTTCATTTTCCACTTGGTGCTCCATTCGTATATTTTGTCTAAATCCCCTTGCAGCTCCTAACAACTACTTATATTTGTTATTTGTCTCATAATTTTTACGTCATCTGCAAACATTGACATGTAGGAGTTTATTGCCTATCGGCAGGTCATTCACGTACATAAGGAACATAAGAGGAGCCAACACAGATCCCTGTGGCACACCACTCTCAACTTTCTGCCACGATGAGTAAGTTCCTCTAATGTTGGTCCTCATTTCTCTATCTGTTAAATAGCTCTCCATCCATTTCAGCAAACTCCCCCTGACACATCCCATCGTCTCAAGCTTAGATAGCAATCTCATAATTTATGTGGTACCTTATCGAATGCTTTGGAAAGGTCTAAGTAGACGCAGTCCACCCATCCGCTCCTTTCTTGCAGTACAACTATCACCCTACTGTAGTAACATAACAGACTGGTAACACAAGATGTCCCTTCTCTGAATCCAAATTGCTTTGGCGTTATTATCTTCTTTCTCTCCAACATTTTCATCCATCTCTTCCTAATTAGCTTTTCACAAATCTTGTATACAATACTAGTAAGTGAAACTAGTCTACTGGAGAGTGGTCTTAGCAAGATTGAAATAACTAGAGATGAGCTGTTATCTGCGATGAGAGGACTTGAAGTAAGGAAAGCTATGGGACCGGCTCTTCAAATCTCTAGTGCTACCGCGGCTTGAATACTGTAGCGTATTAACATCCCCATACAAAGCAGGTGAAATAAATGACGTAGAGAGTGTACAAAGAAATTTCACTTCGCATATAAGTTCGATAAAACATCTACACTATTGGGAGCGTTTAAGAGCACTGAATCTGTACTCACTGGAACGTAGAAGAGAACGTTACCTAATAAATATACACGTGGAAAATCGCAGAGGGTTTAGTACCAAACCTACATACTCCGATAGTCATGAAATTCAGTGATAGGAGAGGCTGGGAATGCGAAATCCCCCGGATGAATAACAGGGGTGCTATGGGCTCTCTGCGAGAGGGCTGGTTATCACACAGAGGCCCACGTCTCTTCAACAAACTCCCACGGCGAGTAAGAGACATGAGGGACATCTCGTTAGACAACTTCAAGAGAGCCCTAGATGTCGAACTGCAAAAAGTGCCAGACGAGCCCATCCTCGCAAGGGAGCGAGCTGTCGCTTCAAACGGTCTACTGCACCAAATCACCACCCATAACGAGGGGCGTCGCGCTCCTTGGTGCCGCTAGAGGAGCGGCGAACACATCCAAAGGAACACATCCAAAGGTAAAGGATGAAGTGTCTGTCTGGGTTTTAAAGGAGTGTGCAGAGCAATTAGTGGAGCCCTGAGGACCCTCCTCAGGGTTTTCATTCTTGTATATCGGAATGATATTAGCTCTTTTCCATTCAACAGGAACCTGTCCTTTATCTAAGGAAGCTTGAATTATGTCCCTCAGTGATTCCACTAATTGCTCTGCACACTCCTTTAAAACCCAGGCAGACACTTCATCCGGTCCCATAGCTTTCCTTACTTCAAGTCCTCTCATCGCAGATAACAGCTCATCTCTAGTTATTTCAATCTTGCTAAGACCACTCTCCAGTACTCCCGCCTGTGGTTCATCAAAACTTTCCTCTCCAGTAAAAATCGACCCCAATTTGTTATTCATTACCTCGCACATGTCCGATACATTTTCATACGTCCTAGCATCTACTCTTAATTTAGTAATTTGTTTCTTACCTTCAACTTACTGTTTATAAATTTATAAAACAATTTAGGGTCACTTTCATATTTATTTACTATGTTCTTCTCATAGTTCATTTTAACTTGCCTAATTATGTTAACATATCTATTCCTCTCCTGTTTATATTTATTCCGATTACTCTCAGTGTTCCTTCTTCTTAATCTAGCCCAAGCTGCATCACGCCTACCCAAAGCTCTTTTGCATTTCAAATTAAACCATTCTTTCTGCTTAGTAAAATTTCCAGTTTTATATCTTGGGACAAAGTAAAATTTCCAGTTTTATATCTTGGGACAAACAGATTGGTTCCTTCTCTATAAATTTCGAGGAATCTACTGTCATTTATTATTGAATTAACTGTCTTCGTGGTGCGATGCATAAGGTGTTGATTTTCGGTGTGAGCATCCTGGATTCGAATCCACGGACTGTTACATGTGTTTGTAAATTTCATTAATCGATTTAGGAGTATAGTTGGTTGTTGGAAGGAACATAATAATATTTACCTTGTATATCTTGTTCCTTCAAAATAAGATTCCAATCTACTCCCTCTAAATATCTTTTCAAGGATACATAATCAGCTTTACTATAATTTAGTCTGTCATTTATATAGCTATTGTCTAATCTATTGGCATTACTCGAGATCAACTTCCATTTCAGTAATAGGTGATCACTTTTGCCTACAGGACATAGATAGTTTATATCACTAATTTCGTGAGGATCTTTTGTAAAAATCAGATCGAGTTTAGAAGGTTCGTTATTACCCCTCATTCTAGTATTCTCCTTCACATGTTGTGCAAGTACATTTTCCGTAACCAACTCTAATAGCCGACTTCCCCCAAGATCTCTGATTTGGCCCTGCATCTCCCGATTCCCAATCAACCTCACTACAGTTGAAATCTCCTACCAAGATCAATCTATTCTTCCTTAAAAGCAATCTTCTCAACGACTGAATCATATCCTCGACCATCTCCTCAAACTCCAACTCCCTCCATGCTCTGGACTTTGGTGGCATGTAAGCTACTGCTATGTCTAGCTTTTTTCCTTCTATATCATTGAGTTCAACTGCCATTATTTCTGCCTTGTCATTATTTAACTCCACGTGCTTTGCTGTCATAGGGTTCTTAACTAATACTGCCACTCCACCTCCCCTTTTTCCCTTTCTATCATATCTCCATATATTATATCCTTCACTAAACACTATGTTGCTGTCAAAGTCCTGGTTCAGCTTTGTCTCCGTCAAATAGACTATCTGTGGTTGATATTTTTCTTAATATATCATCTAACTCTACCTTTTTACTGTTTATTCCATCTATATTAGTGTAGTAGCACAGTATATTTAGAACATAAGAACATAAGAAAATGGGAGTCTGCAGAAAGCCGATTGGCCTAAGCAAGGCAGATCCCTGTCCCACACAACCCCAGTTCAATTACAAAGCCCAATTATAGGCTCAACACTCTAATACCCTGAGGATCATCTTACCAAAACGGTTAGAGATTAACGCAGGATTATGGGGGTATGCAGAGTGCTGATTGGCCCAACCCGGCTGATCCCCCTTCACACCCAACCCTTCTCGTCCATATGCTTATCCAATTTTATCTTAAAGCTCCCTACCGTTTTAGACCCCACTATAGCACTTGGTAGTCCATTCCACCCATCTACAACTCTGTTACCAAACCAATATTTGCCTATATCTTTTCTGAAACAAAATTTATCTAATTTGAAACCATTGGTACGAGTTCTTTCGCTATCACTGAGCTTTAGTACATTTGTCATGTCCCCTTTGTTAATCCCACTAACCCACTTGAACACCTCTATCATATCCCCTCTAACTCTGCGTCTCTCTAACGAATGTAAACCTAATTTCTTCAACCTTTCTTCATACGAAAGATTTCTAATATTATGGATCATTTTTGTCATTCTACGCTGTACTCTCTCCAATGAATCTATGTCCATTCTGTAATAAGGACACCAAAATTGGACAGCATAATCCATATGGGGTCTCACTAATGACAAGTAAAGTTTTAAGATAACATCAGCAGTTCTGTTACTCACACTCCTTGAGATGAACCCGAGAATCCTGTTTGCCTTATTACGAACGCTTATACACTGTTTTCTAGGCTTCAAATCATTGCTAACAAACACACCTAGATCTTTCTCACAGTCTGAATTTTCTAATTCTAAATTAGCTAGTTTATATTTAACATTTGTATGCATCTTCCCTATCTTTAATACCTTGCATTTGTCAATGTTAAACTTCATCTGCCAATTTACTGACCATTCATGTAAGGTATCTAGATCCCTTTGGAGGCACTCTATATCTCTATCTGAATCAATTGATCTCCCCATTTTATTATCGTCTGCGAATTTACTTATCCTACTAGTTGTACCTAAATCTAGGTCATTTATGTATATAAGAAACAACAGGGGACCTAATACCGATCCCTGGGGGACACCACTTTTGACTGCTCCCCACTCTGACTTGGTACCATTTATGCTGACTCTCTGTTTCCTACCAATTAGCCATGACCTAATCCATCCCAACAACGATCCTCCTATTCCATGTGCCTCAACCTTTCTCATCAATCTCTCATGAGGGACTCTGTCGAAAGCTTTACTGAAATCTAAATAAATAATATCATATGACTTGTCACTATCTACTGCTTCATATACCTCTGAGAAAAAGCTAAGCAAATTAGTAAGGCAAGAACGTCCCTGAGTGAATCCATACTGAGAAGAATTTATTAAGTTAAATTTGTCTAAGTGGCTTCTAATTTTCCTAGCAATAATAGACTCTAGCAACTTTCCTATGATTGATGTGAGACTAATGGGACGGTAATTGGATGCTATCGATTTATCACCTTTTTTGAAGATCGGAACTACATTTGCAAGCTTCCAAGCTTCTGGAACTAAACCTGTTTCTAAAGACTTGTTAACCCAGGAGCTGCGGGAAGACTCTCCTGAGTAAGTAAAATTAAAAATCAACTTTTGACATCGAAAAAAAAAAAAAAAAAATTATTTTTATTTTTTTATTTATTTTTTTTTTTTTGGCCCCTGGGCCATGCAAAATCTCAGTCCTCTACCTCCCCTCCTTCCCCACTTTCCTCCTATCCCTCAGTTATCACCTATTTTCCCTATTATTCCCTTATTCTGAGGTATATTTTCGTGCTAACATTAGCGAGTTGCAAGCAGGGTGTTGTCATCACTGATGGCCATCGAGTGCAAGAGAGAGAGAGAGAGTATCGATCGACTGTGTCGCAGTGGCCTTGGGGAAAATTGGCGGGAAGCTAGCTTGCCTCACCCATACATTATACAACTCGCGGGCTATATCTCCGATTTTGACCATCCAAACGCTGTTTTCACTAGTTTTATTGTTGTTTCAGGTTAATACCTTTATAATCAACCCATAATAGGCGCATATGGATAATTATTAATGCTATTAATGGTACAATGAATATTTTAGTGACGGAAACACCTCAAATACGTCAGCACTTGCTAGGTTAAATAAAAATGCTAATGGGCTACTTAACTCATCTCTGCATTCTTTTAATACTCTAGCATATACCTCGTCAGGACCAGGCGATTTTTGAGGTTTCAGTCTGTCAATTTCCTTAAGCACATCATTTCTACTTATACTAACTGTACTTAACATATTTTCTATACTATCACTATATACCATATTGACTTCTGGAATCTGTGCCAAATTTTCATTAGTGAAAACGGAAAGAAACTGACTATTTAATGTACTGCACATTTCTAAATCAATTTCTTGTTATTTCTCCTATTGAAGTTTTTAGAACATAAGAACATAAGAAAATGGGAGTCTGCAGAAAGCCGATTGGCCTAAGCAAGGCAGATCCCTGTCCCACACAACCCCAATTACAAAGCCCAATTATAGGCTCAACACTCTAATACCCTGAGGATCATCTCACCAAAACGGTCAGTGATTAACGCAGGATTACGGGGGTCTGCAGAGCGCTGATTGCCCAACCCTGCTGATCCCCTTCACACCCAACCCCTCTCGTCCATATGCTCATCCAATTTTATCTTAAAGCTCCCTATCGTTTTTAATCCCACTATAGCACTTGGTAGTCCATTCCACCCATCTACAACTCTGTTACCAAACCAATATTTGCCTATATCTTTCTTATCTAATTTGAAACCATTGGTACGAGTTCTTTCGCTATCACTGAGCTTTAGTACATTTGTCATGTCCCCTTTGTTAATCCCACTAACCCACTTGAACACCTCTATCATATCCCCTCTAACTCTGCGTTTCTCTAACGAATGTAAGCCTAATTTCTTCAACCTTTCTTTATACGGAAGATTTCTAATATTATGGATCATTTTTGTCATTCTACGTTGTACTCTCTCCAATGAATCTATGTCCATTCTGTAATAAGGACACCAAAATTGAACAGCATAATCCATATGGGGTCTCACTAATGACAAGTAAAGTTTTAAGATAACATCAGCAGTTCTGTTACACACTCCTTGAGATGAACCCGAGAATCCTGTTTGCCTTGTTTCGAACGCTTATACACTGTTGTCTAGGCTTCAAATCATTGCTAACAAACACACCTAGATCTTTCTCACAATTTGAGTTTTCTAATTCCACATTAGCTAGTTTATATTTAACATTTGTATGCATCTTCCCTATCTTTAATACCTTGCATTTGTCAATGTTAAACTTCATCTGCCAATTTACTGACCATTCGTGTAAGGTATCTAGATCACTTTGGAGGCACTCTATATCTCTATCTAAATCAATTGTTCTCCCCATTTTGGTATCGTCTGCAAATTTACTTATCCTACTAGTTATACCTAAATCAAGGTCTATCTATCTATCTATTGCCTGACGCCGTGATCCCCGAAGGGGTGGCCACGAACGAACCGCCCCCATGCACCTCTGTCCCCAGTCAGTCGATGCCCCTCCCCCCAACCAGCACCGCCTTCATTCATGTAGTTCCTCACTCCATCCTTCCAGCTCATATTCGGTCTACCTCTCCCCCTCTGTCCCTCCACCTCGCTCTCGTACACCCTCTTAGTCATTCTCTCGCTTTCCATACGTTCCATATGGCCGAACCATCTCAAGTTGTTCCTTTTCACACTTTCCAGCACATCTACCTCCACACCACACCTCCTTCTTACTTCCTCATTAGTCTGTCTATCCCTCCATGTAATTCCGCACGCACTCCTTAAGTAATTCATTTCCACTGCTCTCACTCTTGGTCTGAGTCTCTCAACCAACGTCCATGCTTCGCTTCCGTAAGTCAGTGTCGGGATTACCACACTGTCATGCAAGGACTTCTTCACTTCCATACTGACCACCCTATTTCTTGTTACTGCTTTTAGCGTTCCTACAACCCTCTTCCCCTGTTGTACCCTCTCCCGCACCTCTTCATCCATAGTCCCATCTTTACTCAACACACTGCCCAGATACTTAAAAGAGTTGACGATCTCCATAGCCTGACCGTTCAGCTTCACCTCACACTCTGTGACTTCACCCTTTTCGAAGACCATAACCTTGCTCTTCCCCGTATTTACCTTCAAATTCCGTTTTTCGCACACTGTTCCAAACTCATTTACCAGACCCTGCAACTCCCATTCATTATCACTCATCAGAACTGTATCATCCGCAAACAGCAGTATAGGTAGCTTCCACTCAATTCCCTCCCTTTTCAGCGATACACCAACATCCACTGCTCTTGATAGTATTTCTTTCATAACTCCATCCATATATACAGTAAACAACCACGGGGACATCACACACCCCTGTTTCAAACCAACATTCAGGTCAAAGAACTCGCTCTGCTCACTCTCCACACGTACTGCCGCCTTTGCACCCTCATACATGCTCTTCACTGCTTTCAGCAACTTGCCCTCTACTCCGTATATTCTAAGTACTTTCCACAAACCTTCTCTATCCACTCTGTCATAGGCCTTCTCCAAGTCAATAAAGGCAACATACACCTTTTGTTTCTTCTCCAGATACTTCTCCACAACACAATTCAGGGTAAAAATCTGATCTACACATCCTCTTCCCTTCCTAAAGCCTCCCTGCTCGTCGCCTATCCATTTCTCCGTTCTCACTCTCACTCTCTCAATCACTACCCTACTGTATACCTTCCCTACTACGCTTAGAAGACATATTCCTCGGTGGTTACCACACACTCCTCTTTCCCCTTTGCCCTTATATAGGGGGACTATTATGCCAGTCTTCCAGTCATCGGGTGCACTCCCCTTCTCCCATGCTAGTTTGCACATTTTCCATACCCATTCTATCACTATCTCACCACCATACCTCAACATTTCCCCACACACTCCATCTGTTCCTGGTGCTTTCCCCAACTTCACTCTTTTCATGGCTTCCCACACTTCTGACCTCCTGATCCCCACCTCCTCCTCCACTACTTCTCTTCTTCTCCCTCCCATACCATATCCAGCTATGTTTGCTGGCTCTTCATTCCTTTCATTTAGCAACTCACTGAAGTACTCCCTCCATCTTTCGACTCTCTCTTGCTTCTCGGCTAGCATTCTCCCATTCTTATCTTTCACACCCTTACTGTTTCCCTTGCTACCTTCCCTAACTTTCTTGACTTCTTTCCAGAACAGTTTCTTACTCTCCCTCCATTTTACACTCAGATTCCTTCCAAATTCCTCATCTACTCTTCTCTTACTTTCCTTCACCACCCTCTTACTCTCCACGTACCTCGCTCGTTTCTGTCTCTCGGAATCTTCATTCCCTCTACTACCCAACCACTCTCTATATGCTTTCTTCTTTTCTTCCACAGCTATTCTTACCTCTTCTGTCCACCATGCTGTACCTTTCACTCCCCTCCCTCTTCTCCTCACTCCACACACCTCCTCACATGCTGCACATATCTCATCCTTAAACACCTTGCTCATCTCCTCCACTTCCTCCATAACTTCCAGGTCGAACCCACCTAGTCGTCTTTCCACTGCTCTCCTGTACTCCTCCCTGACTTCCTCCTCCTGCAACCTCTCCACCCTCCTCACCATTCCACCCTCCTCTCGCCTCCCTCCCGCTCTCCTCACCCACTTCTTTTGTATCCTAACCTTAGCTACCACTACATAATGATCAGACAGACCCCCTCCAATACCCCTATACACCCTAGCATCCATCACAGATTTCTTCATTCGTTCATCCACACATACATAATCAATCAATGACTTTCGTTCCACCACTGTCTTATCCTTCATCGTCAACATCCGTTTCCACGTGTACCTGTGGATCATTCTGTATGTCATTTATGTATATAACAAACAACAGAGGACCTAATACAGATCCCTGGGGGACACCACTTTTGACTGCTCCCCATTCTGACTTTGTACCATTTATGCTGACTCTCTGCTTCCTACCAATTAGCCATGACCTAATCCATCCCAACAACGCCCCACCTATTCCATGCGCCTCAACCTTTCTCATCAACCCAACAACGCCCCACCTATTCCATGCGCCTCAACCTTTCTCATCAATCTCTCATGGGGGACTCTGTCGAAAGCTTTACTGAAATCTAAATATATTATATCATATGACTTGTCATTATCTACTGCTTCATATACCTCTGAGAAAAAACTAAGCAAATTAGTAAGGCAAGAACGTCCCTGAGTGAATCCATGCTGAGAAGAATTTATTAAATTAAATGTATCTAAGTGGTTTCTAATTTTACTAGCAATAATTGACTCTAGTAGCTTTCCTATGATTGATGTAAGACTAATGGGACGGTAATTGGATGCTATTGATTTGTCACCTTTTTTGAAGATCGGAACTACGTTTGCAAGCTTCCAAGCTTCTGGAACTATACCTGTCTCCAATGACTTGTTAAATAAAAATGTTAATGGGTAACTTAACTCATCCCTACATTCTTTTAATACTCTAGCATATACCTCATCAGGACCAGGCGATTTATGAGGTTTCAGTCTGTCAATTTCCTTAAGCACATCATTTCTACTTATAGTAACCGTACTTAACCTATTTTCTATACTATCGCTATATACCTTACGGACTTCTGGAAACTGTGCCAAAATTGCATTAGTGAAAACGGAAAGAAATTTACTATTTAATGTACTGCACATTTCTAAATCATTTTGTCATTTCTCCTATCGAAGTTTTAAGGGGACCAATTACATCTCTAACCTTGGATTTATATAGTTGGTAAAAAGCTTTAGGATTATTTTTTGAGTCATTGGCAACCTTAATTTCATAATTTCTTTTTTCTTTCCTAATATCCTTTTTTACCTGTCTTGATAGATTCTGATAGTAAGCAAGTAGGTGAATTTCGCGTTTTCTAATTTTTCTATATATTCCTCTCTTTTGTCCTAGAAGATCTAATAGTCTATTATTCATCCATTTGGGTTGGTTCTGTGTTGATCTAAATTTTCTTTTGGGGATGTATTTATTTTGTGCATTGAATACTGACTTGATAAAATTATCATATGTATCTACCAAGGTTGACGTCTCTTCCTGACTTAAGATGACAGGTGCCTGAGAAGGGGTACTCATTTGGACACCTGGATCAACTTAATTTTTTGACCATAGGGTCCGCTAATAGGGCTCTTCTTAACCCCCCATAATTGGCTTTTCTAAAGTCAGGTATTAATGTTGTATTCTCTCTGGTATTACCTTTCCATTGTATATTAAAATACACAGAATTGTGGTCACTATTTCCTAGGTGGTCCCCTATCTCTACATTATTTACCATATGTTCATTGTTACTGAAAACTAAATCGAGAATATTATTACCTCTAGTCGGCGTATCTATGAATTGAAATAAAAAACTATCTTGTACTACCTCTATAAACTCCTCAGAATCAGAGTCTCCTATTTGATGCTGCCAATCTATATTCGGAAAATTAAAATCCCCCATAATGCACACATTGCTAAACCTTGATGCCATTTTAATTTCCTCCCATAATGACGTTCCGTCATTTCTACTCATATTTGGCGGTCTATACATAACTCCAATAACTATGGTCTCACTACCTTCGTTAACCTCTACCCAAACACTTTCATTATCGTTATTTAGTCTAATACCTGATTTAATACAGCTTTTTAATGTACTCCTGACAAATTAGGTCCTCTGTTGTTTGTTATATACATAAATGACCTTGATTTAGGTATAACTAGTAGGATAAGTAAATTTGCAGACGATACCAAAATGGGGAGAACAATTGATTCAGATAGAGATATAGAGTGCCTCCAAAGGGATCTAGATACCTTACACGAATGGTCAGTAAATTGGCAGATGAAGTTTAACATTGACAAATGCAAGGTATTAAAGATAGGGAAGATGCATACAAATGTTAAATATAAACTAGCTAATGTGGAATTAGAAAACTCGAATTGTGAGAAAGATCTAGGTGTGTTTGTTAGCAATGATTTGAAGCCTAGACAACAGTGTACAGTCGACCCTCGCAAATTCGGACTAAAAGAGACTGGGCCTTGTCCGGATTCAGGAAAAGTCCGGATTCAGAAAATACACACATTATTAATATTAATAGCCTAGCAGTAAATAAAAGTTACGTAATGTACTCACCTTATCCTAAATCTTCTATTTACACTATGTACAGGGGTTGATTGAAGGGGGTTAATCAGAATCCGAGGTCGAATCCACGACCATCGGATCATCCACCTCACATCCACATCCACTACTGGGACCCGGCTGAGGCTCCTGGGTGGTGGCTGGCCGGCGATGGTCGGGGGCACTACTGGGACCCGGCTGAGGCTCCTGGGTGGTGGCACTACTGGGACCTGGCTGAGGCTCCTGGGTGGTGGCACTACTGGGACCCGGCTGAGGCTCCTGGGTGGTGGCTAGGGTGGCTGTGGCTGGCCGGCTAAAGAAAGAGTGGATTTTCGTCTGCCTACCCACTTGGTGCTGCTTCAGTATGATTGCCTCCCTGAGTAAACGTAGCTGGGTGTAGTGTGACGCTACCTCAGGAGTGTATTCAGTGAAGGCAATCAGGTCGTCCACACTGGCCCTCAGTGACGATAGTTTGTGTCGGTTTACTGGTTCCTCTTCCTCGTCACTGCTCTCTTCTTCTGCTTCTTGGCTCTGGATCTGTTCTGCGATCTGTTCATGAGTGTAAATTTCATGCCCTGGTACTATCTCTGCCTCGTCCAGCCAATCTTGAACATCTTCCACAGTGACATCCTTTTCCCCAGCATTCCTCAATAGGTTGTGGAAATCAGCAGCTGCATCATTACCAAACCCCTCGAAGTCGTTGGGATCATCATCGGCATGAAGGAATGGTTTCCAACAGTTGGCTAAGGTGGAAATTTGTAGGCTATCCCAAGCAGAGCAAAGATTGCAAATAGCAGAGCGGATGTTATAGGCTTTGATGTTAGCCAGTGTGCGTGCCCCACGAGTGTCCTGTACTGAGTCGGACTCGTCCTCCAGCACCACCAGGACTTCATTGAGGTACTTCCTGGTATATTTCCTCTTGAGGGCGCTAATAATGCCCTGGTCCATGGGCTGGATAAGTGCTGTGGTGTTAGGCGGGAGGTACACAACTTTCATTCGCCCGTCAGGTGAGACCAATATATCAGCGCTGGGGTGGGCTGGGGCATTATCCAACAATAGAACTGCCTTCACTTCGTCTCTGGGGATGCCCAAAACTTCCACTTGATATCTCAGGACAGCTGGCACGAAGTATTCGAAAAACCATGCAGTAAAAATAGCGCAGTTGAACCAGGCTTTCTTGCTGTGGTAATACTTGGCTGGCAGTTCTGTTTCGATGTCTAGGTTCCTCATTGCATGTGGCCTCTTGCTTTTTCCCACAATCGCCAGCTTGAGACGGTGCGTGCCACTGGCATTTCCCCCACACAGGGCTGATAATCGTTCCTTGGATAGTTTCTTTCCTTTTGTTTTCCCCTCATGCTTCGTTACCTGGGTATTTTTGGGCATAGAACGCCAGTAAAATCCAGTCTCATCGGCGTTATATACTTGAGAGAGGGTTAGGTTCTCTTCCTCCACAAGCTTATGGAAACGAGCACGGAAAGCTTCTATCCCAGAACTGTCTGCACTCCCACTTTCCCCATGAGTTTTAACATTAAACAATCCATGTCGATTCCTAAACCGCCATAACCAACCATCACTACCCTTAAAATTAGCTAGGCCTAAATTTTCAGCCAGCTTCACTGCGGCGGTCATAATCTCCACGCCCCGTACATTTACGCCACTAGACCTCTCCTGAAGAAACCACTTCAGTACAGCTGCATCTAGCTGGGAATGATCAGCTGTGGTCATATTTTTCCTTGGTCTTGCTTTGCCAGTTTTAGATTTATTGCCTTCGACACAAAATTTAGCAGCATAGTTCTTTAACTTGTCCTTGGTCTTACGTATATCGGAGACGGTTTGCTTCTTGCACCCATACTCCTCACAAACCTGGAGCACTGTACGACCATTCTCAAGCTTCCTTATCAGTTCTAGCTTTTGTTCTACACTCAGAGTAACCTTTACCCGCTTGACAGTCTTTTGAGGCTTGGGGGGCATGGTGGCTGGCAATGAAAGTCGATAATAACACCTTAATAACCAGGTAGTCGCACGGCGGGTTGTAAACAAGCTTGAATGACTAGGCGGGAACGGGTGGCGTCACCCGTCGCGAGAGCCACCTACCGGACAAAATTTTAAGTATTCGGACAAGTATGCGTTACGGTACGCACTACCGGACGATCGGACCGGACTCCGGATTGTGTCCGGATTGTTGAAAGTCCGGATTGGTGAAGTCCGGATTTGCGAGGGTCGAGTGTGTAAGCGTTCGAAACAAGGCAAACAGGATTCTCGGGTTCATCTCAAGGAGTGTGAGTAACAGAACTGCTGATGTTATCTTAAAACTTTACTTGTCATTAGTGAGACCCCATATGGATTATGCTGTTCAATTTTGGTGTCCTTATTACAGAATGGACATAGATTCATTGGAGAGAGTACAACGTAGAATGACAAAAATGATCCATAATATTAGAAATCTTCCGTATAAAGAAAGGTTGAAGAAATTAGGCTTACATTCGTTGGAGAGACGCAGAGTTAGAGGGGATATGATAGAGGTGTTCAAGTGGGTTAGTGGGATTAACAAAGGGGACATGACAAATGTACTAAAGCTCAGTGATAGCGAAAGAACTCGTACCAATGGTTTCAAATTAGATAAATTTCGTTTCAGAAAAGATATAGGCAAATATTGGTTTGGTAACAGAGTTGTAGATGGGTGGAATGGACTACCAGGTGCTATAGTGGGATTAAAAACGATAGGGAGCTTTAAGATAAAATTGGATAAGCATATGGACGAGAAGGGTTGGGTGTGAAGGGGGATCAGCAGGGTTGGGCCAATCAGCGCTCTGCAGACCCCCATAATCCTGCGTTAATCTCTAACCGTTTTGGTAAGATGATCCTCAGGGTATTAGAGTGTTGAGCCTATAATTGGGCTTTGTAATTGGGGTTGTGTGGGACAGGGATCTGCCTTGCTTAGGCCAATCGGCCTTCTGCAGACTCCCATTTTCTTATGTTCTTATGTAAACACTGCTATACCGCCACCCATCTTACTTGTTCGGTCATATTTACAAGAAATTACAAGAAAAGGCTGATGAAAATAATGGAAAGTTGGATGAGGAGGATAAGAGAAATTTTTACTGGAGAGTGAGGGACGGAAAAGTGAGGAAGTGGTTTATAAGAGTAGAAAGGAGGGGGAGATCAGGGAGGGGAGAGAATGTGATGAGAGTTGTGACGGAGGAGGAGAACGGGGTGGAGGTGTCACAGGGAGAGACAGGAGACAAAGAGGCAGACCCAGTAGTGCTAACAGGGGAGTAGGGTACGGACTGGAGGAGCGGGATGGTGTAATTGCTGAAGGAATGGTAGATGGATTAAGGATTATGTTTAGTAATGTGGATGTGTTTACTCAGGACAAGAAAAGAGAACTGATATGTAGGATGCAGGATGAAGAGGAAAAACCTGATGTCATAGCCCTACAGGAAGTAAGACCAAAAAATGTTAGAATTGAAAGGGAACTGGTGGAATATAGTTTGGAGGGTTTTGAGTTATATGAGAGAAATGCTATTGGAGCAGAGGTTGGAAGAGGACTGTTTATTTATGTAAGAAAAGAGCTCAAGGTTAATGAGGTGGATATGAGACAGCAGTATTGTGAGTATTTGTGTATTGAAGTAAAATGTGTAAAAGGATCAATTCTAATTGCCTCTATATATAGAAGCCCAAATAATAGCAGGGGAGAGGATGATAACCTACTGAAAGTAATGGAGGAGATAGATAATAGAGAGAACAAATATAAAATTTTGATTGGAGATTTCAATTTGCCAAGGATCAACTGGGCAAATTGTACTACTCCAGCGGGACAGGGTAGCCTGGAAAATAAGTTTATAGAGAAAGTGAGAGATTGTTTTTTAACGCAACATATTGTAGAGATGACAAGATATAGAGATGGGACGCAGGGGAGTGTACTTGATTTGATTTTTAGCAATGAAGAGGATATAGTGGAACATGTTAATGTGGATAGCCCTATAGGTCGTAGTGACCATGCCTGTATAAGTTTTAGTTGTAACATTAAATCGGAGAGGGATAATAGAAGCAATAGAAAAATATATATGTATGATAGAGCAGATTATGAGCTGCTGAGACGGTGTTTGGACATTGACTGGGGGGAATATTTGAACGGTGAAGACGCTGAAGGATTGTGGAGGAAAATTAGAGTCAAACTGGAGAATGCTGTATCCAAAAGTGTACCAGTAAGGGAATATAAGGATAAAACAAAATTGAGGAAAAGAACTAACCCAGAATTGCCAATGAAAAGAAAGCTTTGGATATTGATTAGAAGAAAGAAACGATTGTGGGAAAGATTAAAATTGTTAAAAAAGAACAGGGGGTCTAGTATAGAGGCTAAGGAAGTGGATCTGGAACGTAGACAAATAAACAATAAAATAAGGTGGGAAACAAGGAGGGGGGTGAAGGAGAGGGAGAGAGAGATAGCTAGAAATGTGAAGGATAATCCAAAAATATTCTGGAAGTACATTCAGGAAAAGTTAACAAGAAGAGTAGGGATCCCAGAGCTGGTGGGGGGGTTGAATGATGGGAGTAGAGCGGAGACTGATAAGGAGAAAGCAGAGGTGCTGGGGAAATACTTTGGGGGGGTACTAACAGTGGAGTCGGAGGATGCAGTGCCTACTATTCCCATCAAACAGGCGCCGGCACTGGAACTAGTAGAGTTTTCCCATGCTAGAATAAGAAGGGCTATAGAAAAAATGAACAGAAGTAAGTCACCGGGACCGGATGGGATACACCCAAGAATCATAAAGGAAGGAGGGGAGATGTTAGTAGAGCCATTGAAAATGTTATTTGAGGTATCGTTTAATACAGGACAAATCCCGATGGACTGGAGAGAGGCGAACATAACAGCTATATTTAAGAAGGGAAAGAGAAATGAACCAGGGAATTATAGACCAGTCAGTTTGACAAGTGTTGTGTGTAAACTAATGGAAACGGTAATTAGAGAAGGAATAATGGATCATATGAAGTCAAACCAACTTTTCAGTGGGAGACAGTTCGGATTCTTGCCGGGGAGGTCGACGGTACTACAGCTAATTAAGGTGGTAGATGATTGGATGCAAATTCTAGAAGATGGTGATGTAATAGACGTGGTATATTGCGATTTTATGAAGGCCTTCGATAAGGTCCCACATAAAAGGTTAATAGAGAAAGTTAGAAGCTATAATATAGGGGAGAAATGTGTGAAATGGATAGAAGCCTTCCTGAAAGATCGGAGACAGAGGGTATTGGTGAATGGAATAGGCTCGGGGTGGAGGGAAATTACAAGTGGGGTACCTCAGGGATCTGTGTTGGGACCACTGCTGTTCGTTATATTTATCAACGACTTGCCTGAAGTTATAACTAATGGAAGTGAGGTATACCTGTACGCGGATGACACTAAACTGTATAGAAGAGTGAGGAGTAAGGAAGATATGGGTTTGCTTCAAGGAGATGTGGAGGACATGAAGGGATGGTCTGAGCATTGGTTAATGCCTTTTCATCCAAAAAAATGCAAGTACATGCGGATTGGGACCAGCAAGATAGACAAGGTAGGATACAGTATGTATGAAGCGATGGAGGAAGTGAGTGCAGAAAAGGATATAGGAGTAGTGATAGACAATAAGTTAAATTTCTCAGAACATTTAGCGGAAAAGATAAACAAAGCCAATAGAATTGTAGGGCTGATAAGGAGGACATTTGTGTCACTTGACGAAGAAATCTTCAGGAATCTATATACAGCGCTGGTTAGGCCGCACCTGGAATATGCAAACCAGGTGTGGGCTCCATATATGGTAAAGGATATAGAAGCAGTGGAGAAAGTGCAGAGGAGAGCTAGCAAGCTGGTACCAACGTTGAAGAACGCAGGCTATGAGCAGAGGTTGAGGACACTGGGGCTTCCGACACTGGCATATAGGAGAAAGAGAGGGGATATGATAGAGACTTTTAAGATAGTGTCAGGAAAGTACGATGAGGATGTGTGTGAAGGTATCTTCTTGATGCGGGAGGGAACAAGAACGAGAGGACACTCTAAGAAAATTTACAAAGAAAGAAATAGGCTTGAGAAGGCAAAGAACTCATTTTGTGATAGAGTGGTAAATGAGTGGAACGCACTGCCCCAGTATGTAGTCGATTCCAAATCAATAAGGGAGTTTGAAAGTAATCTTGATAAAGCATGGGGAAGACAAGATTTGAAGTTTGATTATAAAACAAAAATACAGAATAGTAAAAATGTTGCGTCTGCTACCGCCGCCGCCAACACCGTGAACGACCGCAGCAGTGCAAGTACTGGTACTGAGCTGGATACACAGGCATAGTTTGCCTTTTTCCAGAGGATCTACTGTAAGAAACTGTAAGAATATTTAAACAAACTATATCCTGGTATATCAAATTCTGCTAAAAAATGCCTGGTTTCTGTATTAATCCACGTTTCAGTTAGCGCTATTATGTCTATATTTTCTTTGCTAACAAGGGCTCTAAGTTCGTTCATTTTGTTACATAGACTCCTACAGTTTGTGTAATATACTCTCAATTTACTTCTTTTCTTTATACCTAATTTACCTTTGTTTTTAGCGACATTTCCATCTTCCGTTGCACCATCACTACTATCATTTGCATTATAGTCATCATTTTTAGCATGAGACTGAATATCCTTATCGCTTTCGCCCGACGCTAAAATTGTTCCATTTAACCTCTCATTTACACTCTCAATATTTCTGTTCAAAACCCCACAACCACCCTATCTAAAGAACTAGCTAATGTAGAAACCCCTAACCGTGAAAGATGAACCCCATCCCTTGCGTACATCCCATCTCTCCCAGTTATCAATGAATGGTATTGCTTTTTCTTTGCAATATTTCTCCAAACGGCAATTGACACCAATCGCCCTGGATGTCCATTCCTTGGGAACTCCTCTTCTGGGTAGGATACAATGTACTACAGGGATCCCTCCCTTCATCCTAACTTTATCTAACACATCCCGATACTGCTGCAGCAGTTCCTCACTTCTACCCTTACCAACATCGTTACTCCCCGGCACTGAGACAGATAATGGGGTTATCTCCACTATCTTCCAAGATGTGGTCCATCTTCTCTAAAACCCTCCCAACTCCATGGCCAGGCAGACACACAACCTTCCTAAGTTTAGTGCGGGTAGCCCTAACTAAATGTCTTACCATGTTTTTAGGGGGCCTATTACATCTTTAACTTTAGATTTATATAGTTGGTAAAAAAGCTTTAGGGTTATTTTTTTGAGTCACTGGCTATCCTTATTTCATAATTTCTTTTTGCTTTCCCTGATTTCCTTTTTGACCTGTCTTGATAGAGTCTGATAGTATATATGTAGATGATTTTCCGCCTTTCTTTATTTTTCTATATACAGTATTCCTTTCTTTTTTCCTATAAGATCTATTAGCTTATTAGTCATCCATTTTGGTTGGTTCTGCGGCGATCTAAATTTTCTTTTAGGGATATATTTATTTTGAGCATTGTGGAGTGAAGCAATAAACTGGTTATATGTAGGTGGCAAGTTTAACTCTGGCATATCCTGACTTAATTGCTTAACAATAGGGTCCACCCTTAAGTCTCTTCTTAGCCCACCATAATCGGCTTTTCTGAAATCTGGGATAAGTGTCGTATTCTCTTTAGTATTCCCTGTCCATTGTATATTAAAATAAATAGATTTATGATCGCTATTTCCTAGGTGGTCACCAATCTCTACATCATTTATCATATGTTCATTGTTACTGAAAACTAAATCAAGAATATTAATACCTCTAGTCGGCGTATCTATGAATTGAAATAAAAAACTATCTTGTACAACCTCAATAAACTCTACTGAATCGGAGTCGCCTATTTGGTGCTGCCAATCAATGTTCGGAAAATTAAAATCCACCTCCTTGTTTCTCTTCCCTCTCTGCCTCCTACCAGGTTCACCTCCTCTTCCATCCCTTCCCTGACCTAGCTCCACCTCCCCTGCTAATTCTATTCTCCCCCCCTCCCCCCCCCCTCCCACAATCTCCCGTACGGGCCGTACCCCCTCGTATTTCACTTATAGTGAATTTGCGACGGTAATTACATGTACAACCAACAAAGTATCGTCCATGAAACTTCTAGAACACTGATAATTATCGATGGGGCTCGTATCCGGGTTGTCTTCAATTTTATCCTATGTGAATGCCCCCTCAACATATTATTGTATCGAAAGGCAGTCAAAATAGACGGGAACATGATGAGCAAGCTTCCACTACCGTTCCGCATAGTGTAAACAATGGTGGCGGTACGCCTGCACTAACATTCTTGCCGTTAGATTTTTTGGTAGGTTAACCCTTCCCGCCCGCCGCCCGGGCAGCATTTTAACCCTCCAGCCCCGGTTATGTATTATATATATATTCCTCGAAACCCGGGTGTTTTGGCCGAAAAACGTCTAGGCTAGGCTACCGTATATTCGTTAATCAGACTGCTTCCCGCATTCCCGCGCATCCCCAAGCGTAGCTGTGTTATTTACCTGTAAAATGGCATTAAGTAGAGCTCTCTAAGTCAACTGGGTGAGCTGTGATGATGATTTCATTGGAGATAACTTTATGGCCAAACCAGCCACTTTACACCACTTTTCGATACTGAACAACAACATACAGGCACACAAGAACAAGCGACGCTCTCCTTCTTGTGGCCGGAGATGCGGAGCGTCGGTCCAGCCGGCTGTTGTTTACATGCGTCGGACCGACGCCTCGCACAGCAAGCTCACAGGCTGTGACGTCGTGGGTGCATATGAGGCCTTCCGGGTACCTGTTACATGCTTTTTTATGGGCGTACATGAGGGCATCCGGGAAGGAAGGGTTAAAATGACACCGCGGCAGATGGTCAGGAGCCCGGGTGTCATTTTAAAATCCGTAAGCTTGAAAGCATATTAAGCGTGTTTTGAAAGCCGTGCGTCCGACTTATGTAAACAAAGCCTGTCTTTGCGTCACCGCACCTCCGAAAACAAGAAGAGTCGGAGTTTGCTAGAACAGATTTAGTGTTGAAAAGTGTCTGATATTGCTAACATTACATCGAAACTCTCTCCACAGAAATCGTCATCACAACTGAACCAGTTGACCTAGAGAGCTCTACTCAATGCCAGTCTACAGATACGAAACACACCTACATTTAGAGATGCGTGGGAATTCTCTAGCAGTGAAAATAACAAAGATACGGGTAGCCTATTAAAGACGTTTTTCGGCCAGATAGCCCGGATCTCAATGCTGTCATTAGGAAGGCGAGCCCGGGCGGGAAGGGTTGGGCCTAATGACCCCCCCCCTCCCCCCAAAAAAAAAACTCCAAAAAAACAAAAATCATAAGAAAAAAATGAAAAATCCCATTTTTTTTTCTTGAGGATAAAAAGGGATGGATGTAGTTACCGGGTGTACCACTACCGACATACAACATAAATCATCTATAAATAGGCTACTTATCATAAAATAAATACTTATCTATCTATCTATATGCTCAGGCCCAATCCCCATTTTGGGGGTAGCCGACTCAAGACAGAGCAAGAACAGGGAAAACACAAAAACAACATAAAACAAAAAATAAACACAGATAAAAAACACAAACTCTCACACATCCAGGTCACCCAGGAGAAGACCCAGAGACCAGGGTTACCAAGGTCGCTCCAGCACTCCCCCGGCCCCTGACCACCCGGAGAGGTTCCGATCTCGGCAGGCAGACATGCAGCGGAGCCAAAGCCACAAGCCCTCCCACCACACTTCCAGGCACACCCTTCATATTAATCGTCTCCCCGGGCCAGGCGCCTGATGGACTATTATCTAGTCCAACTTGCGCCCGACCCCTTACTCCAAATACTTATAAATCTATAAAACTAGGCCTACTGGGTGGGGCCCTGGGTGGGGCTTTGGTTTCCCGGGCGTTTCCGCACCCTCCTCAGCTCCCCGCCATGGAGTGGCTTCGGTCACCCAGGCTTTATTGTGGTCTGCAGGGAGGGTTCTGTGTGGGCGCTCAGTTATGGCCTTGGCCTTGCTCGGGGCCTTGAGGCTGTTCGGCCAGGCAGCTTGGGGAACAACAACAATAACAACAACTAGGCCTACTGTAGGTTAGGTTAGGTTGTTTGGTTAGGGTAATGTATTTTTGTATCCAAAGGCAGTCAAAATAGACGGGAACATGATGGTGAGCATCCGCGTAGTGTAAACAAGACGGGCGGTACACCAAGTAACATTCTTGCCGATAAAAATTATATAGGCCTAGCCTAGCCCTAGCAATGAAGCATTATAGCATATGATGATAGGAACCCAAAACTGATATTAGAAATTTGTTACCTAGCCTAGGCTATATTGTTGCGCTCGTAAATATTGACCTTATCTTCAAATGGCCTAGCCTAGGCCTATAACAACAAAATTTGTGGTATTAATATAAAGTTATAGGCCTAGCTCTTACAGGCGCCTCTAATACAAAGTATTATAGCCTATACACATAGGCCTAGGCCTAAGCCTAAAAGCCTATAGGTAAGTAGGCTAATGGACTAGGCTAGTGCCAAGGAAGTACATTGTGTTTCAGAATTATGGAACTCTCGTCGACCGGAATTCTCGTCGAAGCGCGAACCTAGAACTCTCGTCGACGATGGAACACTCGTCGACAGATCCACTTACAAAAAAAATCGTTGAAAAGAAACTATAATAGGCTAAAGTTTAATAATATATACAGTATTTATATATAAACTATAATTAGAAGTTATGGTGAAGCTTAAGAAAAGTGGTTCGTTGTGTAGTGGTAACTGATTAAGAAAAGTGGTTCGTTGTGTAGTGGTAACTGATTCGATAGAAGGATTGCGAGTGAATGCCAATTTGAACTAATGCCTTTACAAAAGCACCTCCCTTTTATTGTTTATAGTTTTATTCGTCTGGATTGTTTTGTTTTTTATTTGATTTCTTCTTAGTTTCCACTAAGGTATAAAGGTATAATACATATATATCAATAATATATAATAGGCCTAATGGTATTATAGGCTATATAGAAGTTTTGGTGAAGCTTTAAGAAAAAGGAATGCAAGCAAATGACATAGCCTGGTCTTGCCCAGTCACCCTGATGGTTTACATCAGTTGTTAGAGT
Organism: Lithodes maja; assembly: GCA_037953745.1. NCBI lineage: Eukaryota > Metazoa > Arthropoda > Malacostraca > Decapoda > Lithodidae > Lithodes > Lithodes maja. Next base: position 11,427 of record JBAKBP010023023.1, on the reverse strand, counting down.
ACTTTGAGACCACCTGGATTACTCCAAGCCATGGGGCCGGGGGTTGGACTCCAGACTATCTATCTATCTATCTATTGCCTGACGCCGTGATCCCAGAAGGGGTGGCCACGAACGAACCGCCCCCATGCACCTCTGTCCCCAGTCAGTCGACGCCCCTCCCCCCAACCAGCACCGCCTTCATTCATGTAGTTCCTCACTCCATCCTTCCACCTCATATTCGGTCTACCTCTCCCCCTCTGTCCCTCCACCTCGCTCTCGTACACCCTCTTAGTCATTCTCTCGCTTTCCATACGTTCCATATGGCCGAACCATCTCAAGTTGTTCCTTTTCACACTTTCCAGCACATCTACCTCCACACCACACCTCCTTCTTACTTCCTCATTAGTCTGTCTATCCCTCCATGTAATTCCGCACGCACTCCTTAAGTAATTCATTTCCACTGCTCTCACTCTTGGTCTGAGTCTCTCAACCAACGTCCATGCTTCGCTTCCGTAAGTCAGTGTCGGGATTACCACACTGTCATGCAAGGACTTCTTCACTTCCATACTGACCACCCTATTTCTTGTTACTGCTTTTAGCGTTCCTACAACCCTCTTCCCCTGTTGTACCCTCTCCCGCACCTCTTCATCCATAGTCCCATCTTTACTCAACACACTGCCCAGATACTTAAAAGAGTTGACGATCTCCATAGCCTGACCGTTCAGCTTCACCTCACACTCTGTGACTTCACCCCTTTCGAAGACCATAACCTTGCTCTTCCCCGTATTTACCTTCAAATTCCGTTTTTCGCACACTGTTCCAAACTCATTTACCAGACCCTGCAACTCCCATTCATTATCACTCATCAGAACTGTATCATCCGCAAACAGCAGTATAGGTAGCTTCCACTCAATTCCCTCCCTTTTCAGCGATACACCAACATCCACTGCTCTTGATAGTATTTCTTTCATAACTCCATCCATATATACAGTAAACAACCACGGGGACATCACACACCCCTGTTTCAAACCAACATTCAGGTCAAAGAACTCGCTCTGCTCACTCTCCACACGTACTGCCGCCTTTGCACCCTCATACATGCTCTTCACTGCTTTCAGCAACTTGCCCTCTACCCCGTATATTCTAAGTACTTTCCACAAACCTTCTCTATCCACTCTGTCATAGGCCTTCTCCAAGTCCATAAAGGCAACATACACCTTTTGTTTCTTCTCCAGATACTTCTCCACAACACAATTCAGGGTAAAAATCTGATCTACACATCCTCTTCCCTTCCTAAAGCCTCCCTGCTCGTCGCCTATCCATTTCTCCGTTCTCACTCTCACTCTCTCAATCACTACCCTACTGTATACCTTCCCTACTACGCTTAGAAGACATATTCCTCGGTGGTTACCACACACTCCTCTTTCCCCTTTGCCCTTATATAGGGGGACTATTATGCCAGTCTTCCAGTCATCGGGTACACTCCCCTTCTCCCATGCTAGTTTGCACATTTTCCATACCCATTCTATCACTATCTCACCACCATACCTCAACATTTCCCCACACACTCCATCTGTTCCTGGTGCTTTCCCCAACTTCACTCTTTTCATGGCTTCCCACACTTCTGACCTCCTGATCCCCACCTCCTCCTCCACTACTTCTCTTCTTCTCCCTCCCATACCATATCCAGCTATGTTTGCTGGCTCTTCATTCCTTTCATTTAGCAACTCACTGAAGTACTCCCTCCATCTTTCGACTCTCTCTTGCTTCTCGGCTAGCATTCTCCCATTCTTATCTTTCACACCCTTACTGTTTCCCTTGCTACCTTCCCTAACTTTCTTGACTTCTTTCCAGAACAGTTTCTTACTCTCCCTCCATTTTACACTCAGATTCCTTCCAAATTCCTCATCTACTCTTCTCTTACTTTCCTTCACTACTCTCTTCACCACCCTCTTACTCTCCACGTACCTCGCTCGTTTCTGTCTCTCGGAATCTTCATTCCCTCTACTACCCAACCACTCTCTATATGCTTTCTTCTTTTCTTCCACAGCTATTCTTACCTCTTCTGTCCACCATGTTGTACCTTTCACTCCCCTCCCTCTTCTCCTCACTCCACACACCTCCTCACATGCTGCACAGATCTCATCCTTAAACACCTTGCTCATCTCCTCCACTTCCTCCATAACTTCCAGGTCGAACCCACCTAGTCGTCTTTCCACTGCTCTCCTGTACTCCTCCCTGACTTCCTCCTCCTGCAACCTCTCCACCCTCCTCACCATTCCACCCTCCTCTCGCCTCCCTCCCGCTCTCCTCACCCACTTCTTTTGTATCCTAACCTTAGCTACCACTACATAATGATCAGACAGACCCCCTCCAATACCCCTATACACCCTAGCATCCATCACAGATTTCTTCATTCGTTCATCCACACATACATAATCAATCAATGACTTTCGTTCCACCACTGTCTTATCCTTCATCGTCAACATCCGTTTCCACGTGTACCTGTGGATCATTCTGTGTCGGAAGAAGTAATAATAATAGGTGTTGGCTATCCACAGCCTCCTCCCCACACATACGTCCACAAGTGCACTACCATTCCCATTCACCTCTGATGGTACCCCCCACCCTCCCACCACTCCCTCAACTTTCCTATCACCCACCTTACCATTCATATCCCCAATCAGAAATATTCTTTCGTTCTTGTCAAACTTCTCCAGGCACGCCTCTACATTCATCCAGAACTCCTCTTTCTTTCTTTCAAGTATATCCTCTGTCGGGGCATACACGCATACAATCACCCACGTTTGTATTCCTACTTTCATTTTCACCCACACAATCCTTGAACCCACAGACCCATACTCTCTTACACATTCCTTCCATTTGCTACTTACAAACAAACATGCACCTTCTCTCGCTGTTCCTTCACTCACTCCAGCACACACACCCATTCCACACTCCCACTCTCTCACATCTGAACCTTTCCATTTGGTCTCTGTCATTCCACATACATCCAGCCTGGCATTCACTAACACTTCCAGAACCTCTCTCTCTTTTGTGCCATCATTCATGCCACTAACATTCCATGTAGCCATTCTCAGAATGTCCGAAGGCATGTCCTTAGTCGGTCGTGGTTCGTCAACGTTGGTTCCGTCCGCATCCGAGGCTGTTCGTTCGTTTTTTTTTGCTTAGATATTTTTTCCGGGTGGGGGTCGCAAGCCCACCGACCCAACCTCTTTAGTCGCCTCTTACGACACGCAGAAGGCACGTGGGGCATATTCTATTCCCTAACCCCCAGGGGGGGTTAGGTCTGTATTCGGACAGACAGTACAAACTAACAATGATGTGGAGGGGTGGCACAACAACCTCAAGTTGTGTGAAAGAGCCGAGGCGAGCTGCAATGTGTATGAACTAATTGAGGTTCTGCACAAGGACTGCTCATTTGTTAAAGTGCAGCATCAACTTGTGGCCCAAGAGAAGATGGAGAGGCACCAGAAGGCAAGCCATTCCCTGTTTCAAGCCAGTGCCAGGGTGTCAAACCGGAGCAATGTTGTGTGAATAGTTGAACGAATATGAGAAGGAATAGAAGCAAATTAACATGAAATAGCATGTGTTGGCCATTTTATCACTTACAAAGACATAATTTGAACTATACACCAAAATTTCTTCTTTACATAATTATACACTAATAACGACTAAAAATAAACGATTCGTCTTTCGTTTGATTTTTGTATGTATGAAAAATACGACTAAATATATAATAATACAAAAAATAGCCTACGGTACATATCTTGTATAATTTTTATAATTTATGAATTATAGGCCTAGGCCTATGTCTCAAAAAAAAAAAAAAATACTGTATATACATACAGTACCGGTATATATATATATATATATATATATATATATATATATATATATATATATATATATATATATATATATATATATATATATATAAAACAATGACAATAGAGGGGGACAGTTGAAAAGGATGTCTCCCCGAAAAAAACACCACTTAATTGGAACACTCGTCGACGGCGAAAATTGGAACACTCGTCGCCGTCGACGAGAATTCCCGTCGACGAGAGTTCCGGAAAAATGTTATTTTAATACCACAAATTTTCCGAGTGTTTCTTATAAACAAAATTGTTCATTTGCATCAATATATAGTGTTTGTAATGAATTAGAAATCTCGGGAAAACCTATTTTCCCCATAAGGCCTATCAATCGATGTTGTTCCCCGATAGTGATTTGAAAAGATATTAGCCTAACCTAACAACCTTACCTAACCTAACCTAGTATTATGGGTGGGGGCTGCCGCACCCACCCCGCTGGTTGAGTACTAGGCTAATCCCTTAGTTAATAAAAAAAACAAAAATTGGCTGTCTATTATACGAAGGTGAAAGTCGATGAAGTCTACGGTGTTTACTGTGCAATCTTCAGCTTTGATTGTACATTGATAACGGGAAAGTATCGATTGACAACCTTGTTACGAAAATTAAATTTTAGTACCATACTTTTATACTAGGTTTTTCCGAGGGTTTAACACATTTTCATATGATCTTTAGAGCTATCGATAACTGGAAGTACTGTATTGACAACCTTGTTAAGATTTTTTTTTTTTAGTACCATACTTTTTTATTAGGTTTTGCCGAGGGTTAAAACAAATTTTCTTATGATCTTTAGAGCATATAGATTCAATATTTATATTCAAATATATCACAAAAATTTGTGGTATTAAAATAACATTGAACCAGAGTTCCAGGTACCGTGTTTCATGGGTAGCCAGGGTAGGAGTACCGAAAATTGTATTCACGGCGAAAAAGTGGAGGTGATAATTCAGCACCAACAGTTCGAGATATAGGCCTAGGCTAATGCATAGGCTAGGCTACCGTTACGCAGGAATATACCGTAACTGATTCCAAAAATAGAAACCCTGGAAAATTTAGTGACATTAAAATCAAAATTGTCCAAAATCACCTTTCAAACGTGCTAAAGTAGCCTAGGCTACCAATAAAATGCACCATGAAAATAATGTATTCAAATTTCCTATGAATCCTATTCCTAGTCTAGGCTAAGGTAAATCCTAACATAGGCTACAGTGAATGACTTTTAAATATAATCGTAACATAAAATAAACACATTATAGAAAGCATACATAGCCAATCAAGATGATCATGTTCCTCTAAGCTCCATGACGTGTCGGTGACTTGGTGCCGAATACCATCATGGAGGGATAGGAGGGGGCGAGTTTAGTAGTCGCCGAGTTAGTTTTACACACCCTACAGTTATTAATGCTATTTAATATATATAAACAGCGATGACAACTAGTATAGGGCTCGTAGAACATTGAGGTGGGGTTAAAGGCAACGTGTGAAAGCCTCGGCAATGAGTATTACTTCATACTGCGCAATAAAACGCCATCCATATTCGGGAATCGAGAAATGCAAATCCATCACCTCCCCTATATTCGGCTTTTTAATTCACATTGGTAGTTTCTGGCACTGGGATAGCCGAGTTATCATCCACTAAATTAAAATCAATGTATGGATTGCCAACCTTATCAAAACGGTGCGTTTATATGACGTAAATAAGTCGGCCAACAATCAACCTCGACAAGGCGCCATTTTCCCTCAGCAACAATGGCGTTCGTTCGATTCAGAGTCGCAGTTTGCTTATCATTATATTCAACTTCTCCTAAAATCATGGGTTTGCTATGCTTTAGACTATTTTAAAGTGATGTACTTAGAAACTATGACTTTTTATAAAGATAAACATATAAACTAAGGATAAGAAACCCCCAGTTACTATCAAACAAGATGCTAATTGCATAAAAACATGATTTTATTTGTCTATTGTTGCCAACTCTTTATGCCGAATTCCTATTTTCTGTGATTAATAATTTGAACATATATTATATAAAATCATCTGTTAGTACTAAAAACAGCAGGGATATCTAAAACAGCAAACTTCACTGGCAACATGTACCGAGAAGAATATTGGAACGAAACCTCTTCCGCTTGCTTTGAAAGTAGTTCTGCGTCTACGGCTCCGGCTATGTAGCCTATTACAATTTATTTGTGTTATGGGTTCTTTTAACTATCTAATTACCTTGGCAATTTCTTTGATAACATACCTTTGCATACTGTAGTTCCTAGACATTTGAAATACTATTAAAACATGTTATTTTGACAATCACTCCTTAAGTTAAACAGAAAATGGAAGTTTAGTAGATAGGCTAAAATATATATATTATAACTTCACTATATAAGATGAGTTAGAGAGCAAAGCTCATACAAAATTCCTTCCCATATTAATCACTGTCTAATCTAAAGCATGTTATTATGATTGATACTGCACAGTTGTCTTGGTTTTGATCTAAAAGATTAAACAAACCCACATTTCAAGCTTTAGGAGGTTTCTTTGTGATAGAGACTATAGACCGCGGAAATTGAATCTGATTTTTATATGCGGCCTACTAATAAATTGCTAGCCCCGCAATTGCATAAACCAAACCACGCTAAGATTGCTACCATTCGCCATTCATCATAGTGACCCTCCAAATATCTTCTCCAGGCTCACCCCACGAGCAGTGATAGAAAACGGAGCCCAGCGAGATAAATCAAGGGAAACTCAAGCACAACGAAATCGACGATCCGCCCTCACCTCGAAACATTCTCAACCCTTTAATTAAATCCCATCTGCTCAACAACCCCCATACCTTCCCAGATATACCGCCTATAGTGCCGGAACCGACCGAGAACAACAAATACCCCCTCAGCCCTCAGTTCTAAATAATAGGCCTACCCATCAAGAGGGAGAGGCTTGTGTAGAGGCCTATTGCCTCATTTATTTATTTACCATATCCTATGTACGAGCCTTGTGAGACGACCTGTATATGCTATTTTATATATCTATGAACCTACCCGCTTGTATAAATAAAACCATTGTAATCTACCATTGTGTTTCTGTTGATTGCCTGTTACTTGTTTGGTGTAAATAGAGTTAAAGGTGAAGTACAGGAATGACAGAAAAAACAAAGTTTACTACAGGGTCATAACTTGGCATAAATATACTGTAATATGTATATGGGCAATATCGATATAATTTAATTAAACTCTAGAAAAAAATACTAGTTTATAGCGCCGTTGGCATCCTCGGCCGTCAGTTGGGAAAGTTCCAGCTGATTCGCGTGACGACAATGTAAACCTCGGATATTTTGCCCCCCATTACTCACCTGGTAGGGCCACCAATCGCAAGCGCAAGGCGCGTCAGGATCAAGCAGCCCAGTTTATTAGAAAGGACACTCCAGTCAAGACGGTCAGGCATGATATTACCATACTACAGTTGAGCAATGGTGACTGGTTGAGTGTGTCCAACAATAAACATGGTTGGAGGAAATATGCAAAAAATTGAGTTGAAGATTAGTTTGGCTATATTTTGGGTCGGGGAAGTTTACGGGCTAAAGAAAATATTTTGGAGGTGGTGGGTTGGCTTGGACTTAAATTGGTTAAGGGAAGTGGAATCGACTATTTCAGCTGGGAGGGAGTTCCAGTGCTGAATTACTCGCCAGGAAATAAATAGCTTTTTGGCTTCAGTTGAATCAGTTGTGGAGTGGGGAACAAAGATTTTATATTGATGACCTCTTATTCCTTAACGGGGGGACATAGTGAATAAGTCATTGTGCTTAATATGTGATAGGTCATGGACTATTTTAAAGCATTGGATCAGATCAGCCCTCAACAGTCTTCCTTTAATAGAGAATACATTTAGGCTAGATAGTCGATCTGGATAGGACAAATTTGAGTGGTTACTTGTTTGGTCCATCGGCGCTGGACAGATTCTAAAAGTTTGAGGTCTCCTTGTAATCCAGTGTTCCAAACAGGGGAGGCAAAGTCTAATAGTGGTCTAATATCCGAGATGAGAAGAGAGGTCATAAATGATGGGGAACGACATATAGTTGATTTAAGCAAGTTAGTTGCGACTCCTCCAGCTTTATTAACAGTTTCCCTAATATGAGAGTGAAATCTTAGCTTTGAGTCTACGTGGACTCCCAGGTCTTTGTGAGAGGGAACAATGTTTAGGTCATTTCCATCTAGTTGGTAAGTAAATTTGTTGTGAAACTCTAAGCCACGTTTAACCCACTAAGCCCCAGCTAGTTAATAATAAACGTACCACCCAGGACCGGCAGGTTTTGAATTTTGTTTTTTCCAGAAAACACCAGGAATGGGTTAGGAATGAAGGAAAACCCACAAAAAACCGATCCCCTATAGGTCATTAAGGGGTCCTACGGTGCGCCCGAAAGTTGGAATTAACATGGGGAAATGGGTAGGTAAAAACAGGTTTTTGCACGCTCACGCGCACGCGGTTGGACTTTAAGAGTTTTCAACCATCGGCATTGTTGCGTGGGATACTTATACAGTTCCCATACAAATCTGAGCCCTCTAGGTGCCATAGGACCGGAGTAATTAACAGTGACGCAACGTATGTGACGCTGGGGTTGGCAGAAAAATACATTAATAATAATAATAATAATAATAATAATATTTATTCAGTCAGCAATTTACAGAGTTGGTACCACATAGTTTGTTACAAATATGACATGTACCAGCCTTGCATAATTCCAACTAAGGATAGCCCAATAAGGCCGTTAGGCGTATTTCCATTGGGGTCATTGCCGACGCAAACAGTGCATCGCTGGGGCTCAGTGGGTTAAACCTCAGATGGACACATTTATTGGGAGCAAACTTGAGACCCCAGGAGGATGCAGTGGAGGCTAAAGTGTTGATGTTGGGTTGGAGGTCGTGAGAGACTTGTGAGAGGACTTGCTTGGGTGTTGAATGTAAAGCTTGAGGTCATCGACAAGCATTTTGTAATAACAGGTAAGGTATGACCCTAGCTAATTCACAAATAAAAGAAACAACAGTGGGCCCAAAACCGAACCCTGAGGCACGCCACTTGTGACTGGAAGGGCCCTGCTTTGGATTCCTCTGATGGAGACACTCATGGTTCTATTTGTAAGAAAACTTAATCCAATTTAGTAAGTTACCTGAGATACCAATGGAAGATAGCTTGTTTATTAAAGTTTGATGGTGTACCCGGTCAAAGGCCTTGACAAAATCAAATAAGATAAGATCAGCTGTGAGTCCTGAGTCATACCAATGGGTGATTTTGTTATAGGTAAGAAGCAGTTGATCAGTCACTGATCTACAGGCACGAAAACCAGCTGGTTGACTGGTTGTCGTCAAATATGAGATGGCCATCTAAGAAACTATAAAGCGTTTTGGTTAATATACGTTCAAAGGACTTACATGGGATAGGGGTGAGGCTGATTGGTCTGTAGTTGAGAGGGTCAGTTCGTGAACCCTTCTTAAAAATAGGTTTTACATGGGAGTGCTTCCAAATGTCGGGAACAGAGCCAGAGCTTAATGATTTTTTATATAAGGCATAGAAGGGGTTGGCCAGAGCTGAGGCACATTGTTTAAGAAGTGTTGGGTGGAGATTATCTGAGCCCATTGCACTGTCAGGGTTAAGGGATTTTAGTTGAGATTCAACATCAGATACAGAGAAGTCTATGTCTGAAATATGGTCAAGGCTTTGTTGATGGGGACTAGGGTTGTCCAAGGCTGTGTTGGTGTAAATAGAGGCAAAGGCACTGACAAATTGGTTAGACATGGAGTGCAGGTCATCAGAGAGTTGGTCGTTAATGAGGAGAGGGCCAACAGACAGACGAGCAATTTTTTTGTTTCTAATATAGGAGTGGAATAACTTTGGTTTGGTTTGCCTTTGATTAATGAGGTATTGTTCATAGTCACATTGGTGTGAAATAGCGGATTGTCTCAACGCTGCATTGGCTGAGTGGAAAAGGTAGAGTTTCTGAAGGGTCAGGTGTAATCTACGACCATGGACTCGTCTGAATGTCACATATTCTGACCAGTATTTGGACTTTTGTTTGTGAAGGTGTTGGGGAACCCTCTTGTGCCAAGGGGGAACATGGTTATGAGGTGTTTTGGGTGGGATGTGGCATTGTGCTAAGTTGGTCAGGGTAAGATTGGTAAGATAGGTAAGATTGGTAAGATGTTCATCTATTTGGCTAGGGTTGAGGCGGAAAAATTCATAGTCCCAGTCATATGATTCAAGAATAGAGTTAAGAGTATGGTAATCTCCACGAGCCCAGTCGACAGGTCTGTTTTTCTTAATTAGTATCTTGCAATTCAATACTCAAGCTCTGCAAAACATCGAACAAGGTCTTGAAGATGTGATGCACATCAACAAATAATCCAATCTCGCCAACAATAAACATACAGGCAGTGTTTTATGAGTGTTTATCCTGGTCCAGATTCGAGGGAGGTCGCTTGTAAGGCCTATTTCTTAATGATAGTATCGTTTTCTGTTAATTTTATATATCGCAGTCTCTTGACCAGATAGTGATTAAGCCAAATGTTGAGCTGTAAGCATTCATACAATTTATAAGAGTTTCTCACATAAAAAAGACCACAGATTCACCTATTTCCCATGTAGAGTGTTCCCGCCATTGTTGCCTGTGACGTCATGGTAAACACTCCAGGGCTCGCCACATAAAATAACTTAGATAAGCTAATTTTCTATGTTGTTGGGACACATTGATGAAAGTTCTTCAGTAGCATACCCCTAAAACTAAGCAGATCCCAATGGACATTGTAGTTTGAATAGGTTTCATCCCTGGAATTCACCTTTAAGGTCAGTCCTCGCCCAGTCGAGAACACCATAAGTTGAAGATTATTGCACAATTCCCAGATCGGGAAGTGTGACTAGAATATACCTCGCTTCTTGGAAGCGTGGCATAACAATTTTGACATTGCCTTTATTTTAAAAAAAAGTGCGAGACGGAGAAGGATGGAAGGCCAAAAGGAGAACGAAGGATAAGGCAAAGGGAGAGGTGAGAATAGGCTCCATACAAAAGGCCTAAGTCGATTAGACTCTTGAAGAGCTTCTGGCCGTGGAACCCCTGAATAGTGTGTAGCACTCCGTTAACTCCGTCCCACTCTGGGCCGGTGCGGAAAAATGTAAACATGTTTAAAATTTCAGTCTCGAATTCGAAAAGTCCTCTATCTCGATGAATAGTGTGTAGAGCGCTGGACTTGCGCATATCACACTTATAAGGTTATTAGGGTGGAGGATGGGGGGTCAGGATATAGGATGGGGAGAGCTAAGTGGAGGGTTTATGACAAGTACGTGTGTGTGATGTGCATTTAAGTGGCAAAATGGTAATTTATTCTGTGTTTGAAAGTGTCTAGTTTAGGGCTACCGCTAGACTCGGTTTCCATTCGTTCAGCCTCCAAACAACTCCATTACACTATTATACTTCATTACACTCCAAAATACTCCTTTAGGCTACACTCCGTCTGCGAAAAGCCCTACTTTTCAAGTTGTCTCTCTCACTTTCTCTCCATCCTCATTCTGTAC
>JBAKBP010023022.1:0-37697 GCA_037953745.1 Lithodes maja | reverse complement strand
CATTGTGTTTTATTTTACTCCAATATAACAAAGTAATGAGATATACTTATAATAAGTTTTAATCTTGTACAACTACTTGTTCAAGGTATAAGTCATATGCAAGAAATAACCAAAACATGTTGTTATGATATCGGTATCATAATATAGAGTATAATAAAGTAAGATATAGGTAGATAGTGGTTTTGCATACACCTTAAACGTAAAATATATAATTTGTTTGTACGTTAATCTAAAATTTAACAGAGAAAAGAATAAAAGAGAGTATTTATAAAATGGGGACAGTGGATGTAGCACCCCATTGCCTACGTCACAGAATGGTCGACGCGGCCTGGTACTCTAGGTGGCCTTGAACTATCTCACCAAATTTTGTGAAGTATGCATGAAAAGTAAAGAAAATAGCATATTGATCTTTTATTTGACCTTGATCTGTGACCTTGACCTTTCATATGGAATTGAATAGTTTCTTGTATGACCTTGGCCTAGGTATTCCGGATATACATGGTAAGCCTAGTGAGAATGTAAGTTAGTATAAGAAATACTAGTAAAAAAACTATTTTGACCTTTGACCTTGACCTTTGAGCTTACCCTTTAAAAAATGTATCTAAGATTTGGGAAATACAATATCAAGGTTACCAGTAACTTGTATAGTGAAAATTAAAACATTTGAGTAAAAAGAAAAAGAAATAGTAAAAGTTGACCTTTGACCTTGACCTGTGACCTGGACCTTTATGTAAGAGTATTTTTTATATTTTTCATTGACATTGCCCTGAAAAATCAAATAAGCATGCCTAATTTCATTAAAACCCATCAATTAGTTCCATATATATTAATAGAATAGTTGACCTTGACCTTTGACCTTTATCTTGCCCTTTATATGTCTGTCCAATTGTATTATTTTCCTTTTCATTTAAAGTGCAACTATCTCACCAAATTTTGTGAAGTTTGCATGAAAAGTAAAGAAAATAGCATATTGACCTTTTATTTGATCTTGACCTGCAACCTTGACCTTTCATATGGAATTGTATAGTTTCTTGTATGACCTTGGCCTAGGTATTCCAAATATACATGGTGAGCCTAGTGAGAATCTAACAGTTAGTATAAGAAATACTAGTGAAAAACTTATTTTGACCTTTGACCTTGACATTTGACCATACCCTTTAGAATATTTACCTAAAATTTGGTCAATACGATATTAAGGTTACCAGTAACTTGTATAATGAAAATGAAGAAATTTGAGTAAAAACTAAAAAATATGAAATATTTACCTTATTTTTAACCTTGACCTTTGACCTTAACCTTTAAGTTAAATGGAAAATTTCTTTTTGACTGACCATCGCATTGACCAAATAGATATACCTGTGAAATTTGGTGAAAATCCATCGAACGGTCTAGGAGGAGTTTCCGGACAGACAGACGGACGACGACGACGGACGACGACGGACGACGACGACAGACAGGCTGGCTGGTGGTGCACAGTATACGGGCGAGATCTGTTTGCGCGATACCACTCTGCTTCGCAGAGTTGATAAATTGGAGGACTTTTACATCAAACACGAGCAATCTGAAAAGTTTGAGGAAGTACAACAAGCCTATGCAGATGCCCGTGACAATTATTTGGATCAACTAGCCGGGTTCGAATCCTTGGCGACAGAGACAGTTACCGGGACAGGGAGTAATGGTACCAGTAATGGTATTACGGCTCCGGGACAACAAAGCTTTAAGTTGCCACCTATAACCTTACCTGAGTTTGATGGGCAATCTGATTTGAATACCTTTTGGGATAAATTTAAGGGTTTAGTTCATGACAGGTCAGATATTTCTGCAGCAAATAAATGTTCATACTTGTTGGGTCAACTTAAGGGTTTTGCATTGGATCTTATTAAGGAACTTCCCATAACAGATGCCAATTATACAGCAGCTCTACAAGTAGGCTACTCAAGGAAAATTTTGAAGATACGGAATTGACTCTACAGCGCCTAGTTTACAAATTGCTGGATTTATCAGGACCCAAGCATACGTACCAGGATCTTCAATCATTCCGGATCAGCTTGAATTGTGTTTTAAAATCACTTAGTACCCAGAAAGATCTTGATTCAGCTTCTTGGCTCCTGAACCACATTGTACAACAAAAGCTCTCTCAGAAAACTTGTGATGAATTGTACCACAGGTATAAGAAGAACTACTTCACGTATCAAGAGATAGAAGAGGGCTTAAGAGAGCTGTGCAAACACATGCAGGTTTCTAAGAAGGATACCGGTATCAAGGAAGGAGACAACAAGGTTAAATATACAAAAGTGTCTACAACAGGGACTAAGGAAAAAGCAAAACCGTTCAAGAAGGAAGAGGTTGGTACCTATGTGACGTCCGTCCAACAGAATAATCAAACTAGTACAGTATCAAAAACAAATGGTGTTTGGGAGAGAAAAAATTCACGTCTCAATTCTCCAGTGACCCAAGAAGTAACCAGATATATTAAGCCCACACCAGTGGTAAAACAAGAAACCCGGAAGGTGTGTATGTTATGTTCAGAACAACATTCCAGTGTATTGTAGGACTTACCCAGATCTTAAGGCTAGACTTCCACGACTCATCGAACTAGGTAAGTGTCTTGTTTGCCTGAGCTCAAGACATTCTACTGAGGAATGTGCTACTAAATTAAATACATGTTTTCGGTACAAGACTGGTGTACATCATACAGCATTGTGTCCCAAGATCAGTGAAGTACAACCAAAACTACAAGTGTAAGCTACTCCTACAGCCGAGGTTCAACTGATCAGAGGAAAAAAGGTTATGCCAGTCAAAGCACTCTCTGATACTGGAGCGCAAAAGACCTTCATTGCCGGAGATGTTGTCAGAGCTATGAATTTGCCAACAGTAGGGAGAGTGAACATGGCAATAACTGGATTTTTGTCAAATAAGGAAACGCAAACATTTGACGTGGTTAAACCCCTGATTAGATTAGGCAAATACAAATGTAAGGTGACTGCGGTGGTTATGGAAGACATGAACACTTCTGTGGTAAATAAGGGTTTGAAGGATGCATCTGACTTCTTAACAAAGAGTGGTGTCCAACTAGTAGACCGTAATATCGAGTCTGACGTAATAGGTCCAATTCAACTGATCATCGGCTCCGACTATTGTGGACGCTTCATGTGAAAAATGACTCGGAAACACGGTATCCAGTTAATTTCTTCATCAGGTCTATCTATCAATCTATATGCTCAGGCCCAATCCCCATTTTGGGGGTAGCCGACTCAAGACAGAGCAAGAACAGGAAAAACACAAAAACAACATAAAACAACAAATAAACACAGATAAAAAGCACAAACTCACACACATCCAGGTCACCCAGGAGAAGACCCAGAGACCAAGGTCACCAAGGTCATCAGGTGGATACATAATAATGGGATCTCTACCCACATGCGGCCCAAGTGAATCAGACAACCGGATGGATCCAGTCTTTGTGACTCCTGCACAATCTCTGGTGGTGGCTAGAATTGGTGCAGAATTAATTCCATCACAACTAGGAGACATTCTGGAGGAACAACAAGAACCTGTTCACAAACTTTGGGAACTGGACACTGTGGGTATAGAAGCAGATCTTCCCACCCCTGAAGACATCTTAACATATAACCACTACCTAGACACAGTTGAGTATAAGGATGGCCAATACTGGGTAGGACTTCCATGGAAGATAAATGCCCCTGAATTACCAACTAACTACCAGAGTTCAAGATGTCAATTGAATAAAATGGTGGAGAGGTTGCATCAACATCCTGAACGAATGGAAACTTATCATAAAATAATTCAAGAGCAGTTGGAAAATGACTTTATTGAGGAGGTCCCAGGTGAAATAAACCATAAAGAGGTTCATTACCTTCCTCATCATGCTGTAAGTAAGGACTCCAGTACTACCCCCATCAGAGTGGTATTTAACTGCAGTTCTCGAGCAGCGAAGAATGAAGCAAGTCTAAACGATTGTCTCTATGTAGGACCAAATCTGACTGACAAACTGGGTGATGTACTATTAAAATTCAGGACGAAGAGATTTGGGTTTGTGGCAGATTTCTCCAAAGCCTTTTTGAGAATAGGGTTAAAGGAGCAGGACTGCAAATTCACAAAGTTTCTTTGGCCTGAAGATCCTTTTCAGCCTGGTGGGCGGATAAAAGAATACCGCTTTCGGTCAGTGTTATTTGGTTCCTGCTCTAGTCCTTTCTTGTTGTGCAGCACTTTGAGATATCATTTCCAGAAGACAGAGAAACCGGAAATGGGTCAACTGTTTTACATGGATAATCTTCAGGGCGTTGCCGACAGTGGAGAAGAGGTGATTGAAATCTACAATTTGGCAAGGCAAGAATGTAATAAAGCCAATATGCCACTACAAAGTTGGAATTCAAACTCTCATATTCTTTTGGACCAGATAAGAAGAGACTATCCTGACTACCAAATACCAGAATGTCAACCAGTACTAGGATTACAGTGGAAAACGACTACTGATGAGATGTCTCTAAAGCCCCTCAAGTTTCCCGATGTAAAACTCACAAAACGCACGCTCTTAAGTCAGGTCTCTATGATGTTCGACCCATTGGGCATATTTAGTCCCATATCAATTTAAGGGAAGATTTTAGTTCAGGAAGCCTGGAGAGAAGCACTGAGTTGGGATACTCTATTACCTGAAAAGTATACAGAAGAGTGGAACAAATTGCAGGTGGAATATGAGAAGGTATCATCAGTCAAGCTTCCTAGAAGATGTGATCCTACCTCTGATAATGAGTGTGCTCAATTGCACGTATTTTGTGATGCCTCATCTAAGGCGTATGGTGCAGTAGCTTATTGTGTCACTGAAGTCCGATCTACTTTGATTATGTCCAAATCCCGAGTAACGCCATTAAAACAACGTACCCTTCCACAGTTGGAGCTGACCGCTGTTGAATTAGGAACTAGGTTAGCTACTTATTTGAATGGTATGTTTCCCTTTGTAGGTGAGACATATATATGGACAGATAGTGAGATAATTATGTTTGCACTGGATAGCTAAGGATGATAGTCACATAGTTTATGTGCGTAACCGAGTACACAAAATAAAGGAACTGCAAATGAACTATAAATTCATGCATGTTAAGTCGAAAGATAATCCGGCTGACTTGGTGAGCCGAGGTGTAAGTGTCAAGAAACTGATTAACGAAACTCTGTGGTTTCAGGGTCCGGTTTGGCTACGTCAGAGTGATTGGCCAGAACAAAAATCATACCAGAAGGTTAATGATGATGATCAAGTTCATATGGACCCAATAATTATCTTAGAGCCTGCAGTGATTGACCACCAAATTCTCCAATTTGGACAAACTATTAACTGTAACTAAATTTGTGTTTAAGTTCCTGAGCAAGAAGGTAAAGATGGAGGAATTAGACCCACTTACCTACTGGATCAAAAGGATACAAGCTGAAAAGTATGAGAAGAAATTAACACAGCTACGTAAACCCAATCCCAAGCCAACCAAAAGAATGAAGGACCTTGGGCTGTACCTAGACAATCAAGAATTAATATGTTGTCGAGGTCGTATTGGTAAAGCTGATCTACCCCTCAAAACTCGGCATCCGATCCTATTGCCCAAGGATTGCGACCTCACCAAATTGATGGTTTTAAAAGCGCATTAAACCACTAAACACGGTGGGGTAGCAGACACTGTAGCCTATATGCGACAAACATATTGGATACCCCAGGGACGACAAGCTATTAAACGCTGTATCAAGAATTGCATTATTTGCAAGAGGTAAACAGCTATAGCTATTCCTTACCCTGGACCACCAGCTCTTCCGCCAGACCGCATTCACCAAAGGAAACCGTTTGAGGTAACGGGTATAAATTATACTGGTGCGATCACTCTCACAGGAGATGATGGACCGCCCAAGAAGGTATACATATGTCTATTCACCTGTACCAGCACTCGGGCGATACATTTGGAGATAGCGGAGGACATGAGCTCGGAAACCTTTATAAATTTGTTCCGAAGATTTGCCGCTCGGCGAAGTTGTCCCAGACGTTTGATTAGTGACAATGGGACACACTTTGTGGGCGCATCCCCGCTAGTTTCTGAACTATTAAACAGCAACGCAGTACAGCAAATGCTAGATACTAGGAATTGTTATTGGTCATTCACAACTCCCAGAGCCCCTTGGCAAAATGGATTTACCGAAAGAATAATAGGCATCGTGAAATCGTGCCTGAAAAAGGTACTTCACAAGTCAAGAGTCACCTTGGATGAGTTAAGAACTGTTGTCACCGAGATAGGAACTAGAGTCAACAATAGGCCACTAACATATCAAGACGACTCCAATTTGGAAATTGAAGCCTTAACACCGGCTCATTTGTTATATGGTAGACGACTAAACCCAGTACCCCGTTTGGACGTGACTGAGGAATTAGTAGATCCCACCATTAACCCAGGAACTGCGGGAAGACTCTTAAGAGTTCCCCCGGTGGACTGCGGGAAGACTCTTAAGAGTCAGGGAAAAAAAAATCCATTTAAAACACCAAAAAAAAAAAAAAAATTTTGTTTTTGTTTTTATTTTATTTTATTTTTTATTTTTTTTATTGCCCCTGGGCCATGCCAAATATCACTCCTCCACCTCCCCTCCTTCCCCACTTTCCTCCCTTCCTTCAGTTATCACCTATTTTCCCTGTTATTCCCTTATTCTGTGGTATATTTTCGTGCTAACATTAGCGAGTTGCAAGCAGGGCATTGTCATCACTGTTAGCAAGCGAGTGCAAGAGAGAGAGAGAGAGAGAGAGTATCGATCGACAGTCTCTCTCCAGACGTGGAGAAAAGTGGTGGGAAGTGAGGTTGCCTCAGCCATACATTCTGTAACTCCCGGCCTGTATAGCCGATTTTGACCATCCAAACGCTGTTTCCACTTGTTTTATTGTTGTAACAGGTTAATACCTTTATAATCAACCTATAATAGGCGCATATGGATAAGTATTAATGCTATTTATGGTAAAATAACGATGTTAGTGATGGGAACAGCTCAAATACATCAGCACAGGAGTGTGGTGTCTCATACCCCCCATGCGCACTTCAGAGGTTAATGAAGCAGACGCACACTTACGACGAAGCTACCATAAACTCTGCAAGATCCTGGATGCCTGGAACAAGCAGTGGGGATCAGAATATATCTTGAGCCTACGGGAGAGGTATTATGGTGTGAATTCTGCAAGTAACCGTCGCAAACCTGAGAAAGGAGATATAGTCCTATTGAAGGTGGACCAACTTCACTCCAAATGGCCCTTGGCCTGATCTAGCCTGATCCCGAAGGAGTCATCAGAACAGTTAAAGTTTTATCTCGAGGACAAACAACTCTCCGAACGGTTGATCGGCTCATCCCTATGGAACTCGCCATCCTACCGGAAGAGGAACAGCAACCCATAGTAATAGGAGGACCTAGACCACAACGAGCAGCTGCTGCTGGATCTCAAAGAACTTGGCGTGATTTGTTAGCTGCAGGTAATATAACATGATGCAACACATCATACTTCGCGGGCCCCAATCTGTGAGAAATAAATTTACTACACGGGTATCTTGGTAGTGTTAAAAAATTGGTAACAGCCTTCCAATAGGGTAACCTCATTAGAGTGAACCATTTCCTACCAGAACCTGGTGATTGTAAATATCGTAAAGGATAATTAATATTAAGTAATTTAGAACTATAAGATTACCTTGGCCAAGTTAATTTAGTTATAAAATCTTGTATGATTAAACTTAGAGGTACTGTATTAGGGATCAGTTTTGAAACTCCCGCGATCGCAGACGATATCCACCGTTTGTAGGGATAATCTCAACCTCTTGATATGTATACTAAATCGTTGTGAAACGATATTTATATTAGTATTTATATAATTAAATGTTTATTTCTCATTTATATGATAAAGTGAAGAGGGAATGAACCCTTGGTAACGAATTAGTATATAATTTATTTAAGAGTCGGAAATTGAAGTTCCGATCAGACGCTAGTAAACTTTTGAACTGTAAAGACGTGTCCCGTGATCTCTTCCACCACACTCCCCGCGCCAGGCCCGGAGTCCTGACCCTTTAACCCTGGTCTACCGAAGCCGGAATCCTCTGAACTACACCAGGACCCTAGTTATAGCTAAGTCATTGATATACATGGCCATTTATACAATGTTTAGTTAGGGCATCCTGAGAGATAGGCTACCATGGATTAAGACTAGGATTACTATAAACAACCCTCATCTGCTCCTATAGTTCATGCCATAAGGTAGGCTATCTCATACTATATTATTATTTTATTTTCTATATTTTGATTGGTGTGGTAAGAGATAACCTTTGGCCATATTATCCCCCACACCATTTATACTAAATCATATTATGATTCTTATCCCTACAAACTTATTACTTATAAATACACTTAAACTTAAGACTGTCCATGCTCATGGAATAAAAGTATGGACAGAACGCTAAAAATACTCACGGACTCGTCCATGTATGATACAGAGGCCACTACTGAAAAAACAGTAAAAAATATGGTAAAATAAAAAATAAAAGTAAATAAACCTGGATCTACCAGCACTGCGCTTCGCTTCCCGACAGTCTGATTGTTATGCCACGTTTCTAAACTGCCAAGGCAGACATTTAGTGGGTGTGGTAGTACGTCCAAGCGTGTTTCACATGCTCACACCCAGTCAGGGGACACCTCGACGACGTATACAAACTAATAACACACATACAAAAGCCACTCTAACAGCTTCCCCTCTCTCCAACACCCCTTTTCCTCTCTACACTCTTCAGAAACTGGAAAGTAGAAAGTAGTTATGAGGTGCCATTGTAAAGGCTTATCCCCCAATACCTTCACTTGACCTGACGTGAGCTATTCCTGCACTGGGAATGTGCAGTTATCTTCAACTAAGGTACCTCTCCGCTGGGTGAGGACTGACCTTATTTTCCCAAATTACCACACAAGTAACATACAATAGACATAAAACACAAGTAACAGTTACACAGGTTTTTATTCTGAACAACTAGGGTATACGACATCAAGTAAGTCTCCAAGGTGGACAAGAATACTTGCAATAAAGGAATGATTAAATAACATATAATAGAGACAATTAGTCTCAACACAAGCAAATAATATTTGCTAATACTGCTAATACTTAATTTAAAGACATATTATGTCCTTAACCCGGCAGCTGCTGGGAGACTCTTAAGAGGTTTTACTGGGCGACGGTGGGGAGACTCTTAAGATCCTAGGCCTATAAAAAAAAAACACTTAAAACACCCCAGTGGCGCTTAGAAAAAAAATAAATTGTGTTTAAGGGAGATAATTCCCCTCCATACCTCCAATCACTCCTTCACATGTGTAAAAGTCCCCTCCTCCCCCCCCCCCCTTCAATTATCACCTATTTTCCCTGTTATTCCCCTATTCATTGGTATATTTTCGTGTCACCATCTCCAGGCCGGTTCCATGGTGTTATGTGAATAGCGAGTGTGTTGCGATAGAGAGAGTGTGAGGGAGTAAGTCAGTAAGGCTTCAGCCCTCGAGAGGAGAGGGTGTACGGCCGGCTGGCTCACATTTGATGAATGAACCGTTCGGTAATAATTCGCGATTTTGACCATCCAAACACTATTCCCACTTGTTTTATTGTTGTTACATGTTCCTATCTCCATATTAAACGTAAAATAGGCGCATATGGATAAGTATTAAATGTATTTATGGTAAATTAACGATTTTAGTGAGGAATTAATCAGAATACCTACACACAGGGGTATGGTGTATACTACAGGGGCTGCGCACTTTACGAGTTAAGTATTAGCAGAGTATGCCCATAAAGTAATAAACATGAAATCAGATGTAAAGCAAGTAATTATAATGGATAATAGAGGTGAACCTCTCAAGAACGAAATGAAGGACGATATCAAATTAATATACAAGTGAATAAATTAAATCAGAATGGCAAAACACATACAAACACATACACATTAATATTTGACACAAGGATGAAAGTGAACTTCATCAAACATAACAGCTAGACAGTCTATTGCAAGTGACTGAAAAGCATTTAACTCTGCGACGAGACTTCACATATTGAGGAAGAGTCATCAAAAGGTTCACATAGCAAATGAATTACAACAGATGATTTAGATTACATTTTACACAGGGTAATGAAGCAATATAATGTGCCAAAGAAATCTCAGGATACTCCCACTGCTACGCCGGGAGCTCCTCCGATTGGTTCAGTTGTGCGGCCGTTAGAGCCGGCCAGAGTTGTTGTTCCACCCAATGTGTCACTTCCCCCAATTAATGTAACTCATGCGACTGCCTCGGCGAGTGGCACTACAGTGTCCGCCGCTTTAACTACTACCAATGTACGTGTCATCACGGATATTACTCCCCCTCCTTTAGACAAAGTTCCCCATAAGAAAGGCCCTATGCCTCTCTTGTATGGGCCCGATTGCTCTTGGGTTACGGTCACAGCACAAAACCCTGACATAGCACAAACAACCATATCGGGGGAGGTCCCAGTTCCTAGTGAGTGGGTAATTGAGATGAATAAGAGTAAGAAGATAAGGGCTAAAGATAAACAAGGTCAACTTTTAGACGTAACGGTCAAGGCCATCCCTAATGTTTATTACTATGAGTTTTTTGTGTATTCCCCTACCCCGGCATTACCTCCTTCCTCATCTGCATGACGTTTTGCGGATTGAACTAAGACTGATGGCGTGAACGATATAAAGTTCCTTAAAACGCTAAAGCCGGAGATGGATACAACTCCAGTGCTGGACCAGTCAAGTAATCCAGTCCTGCAGGTGGGGCAGGTAGGTCTGGGTCCGTGGGTGGACTGGGTGATTGAGGCGCAGCAGTTCGCAGCAACAATAACTTCTAAATCCTCCCATCAAATTCCTCAAGACAACCATATTTGGTTTTCATTGCCAATTAATCAAGCCGAAGGGGTTCCGCCTGCAATATTTGAGTTCCTTTCCACCTCTAAGTTTTCACTGTGGGACCTGCAGGAGCCCTTTTCCACCCCTCCTCCGGCACATCTGGATAGAGACTTTAAGTTGAGAAACAAAGCATATACAGACTCTTTTCCCAATTTTTACTAAGTCGCCAAATAGCCCAGTCCCTCACGGGAACTATTGCTGCTATTACTGATCATGATGTTAAGAAGGCCACGGACTTATCCCGGCGGCTTCTTTTGCAAAATTCTATCCAATCTTTGGGGGACGTAAGGATAGCCTTGTTGGAGGCTGTCCATGCACGTCAGGACCTGAGAGTCTATATGGTGAAAAAGTTACCGGACGACATTGGCCGCCGGGTAACTCTTTCCCCTGTGTTAACGTCATCTTTACTTAGCCCTGAGACTTGGAAGGCGGTGTACAATATGGTAGACAGCATGAAACCGAGTACTTCCCAGGCTAGGAAGGAGCATTTCAAGTTTCCGAAACCGTACTCCAAGCCTAAGAGCAGTGGTAAATCCCAGCCCAGTGGGTCTAATCCCTTTCAGGGCCCTATGTCTCCCCCCTCACAGGGAAGTACTCAGCTCAAGCCTAAACAGGGTAACCAGTCAGGGAAATGGTATAAGAACAAGTCACAACACAGATCAGGTCAGGGATCGATGTCTACCAAAACCAGTCAGCCGTCTAATCCTACCCAACCACCATAAAAAAAACTAGTCACAGTACAAACTCTCTCACTCCCGGGGCCTATCGAGGGCGAGTTGGATCTGAGGGTAGTTCCACCGGACAGGCCCAGTCAAGTAACTGGGTCATTTCGGGCATGTCACCGGGCCTGGCCCCGGCAAACGTGGGCAAGGAGAGTGGTACGCAAGGGCATCACCTGGCGGTGGCTCCGGCGACTTCGTTTACGTCAAACTCTCGAAGTCAATCATGTTTCTTTAGAGGTGGAGTCACTAGTCCAGGAAATGATCACCAAGCGTATCATTGTCCCGGTCAATCCAACTTGCCCTGTTTTCACGTCCAGACTTTTTCTCGTACCAAAGAGGGACAGTATTCATATGAGATCAGTCGTAGACCTGTCTTGTTTGAATCGACACATTCACAACACATCGTTCAGGATGCTCACTGTGAATCACATCAGGCTAACAATTCCGCCGCAAGGATGGATGTACTCGTTAGACCTGACAGACGCCTATTGGCATGTCCCGGTAAATAAAAGGTTCCAAAAATTCCTCGCATTGAGGACCAGGCAAGAGACTTATGTCTTTCAGAGAATGCCATTCGGGTTGAACCTTGTACCGAGAATATTAACAAAATTAGTCCAGCAGGCCCTCATGCCGATGTTAAAGCAGGGAATCAAGGTGTTGTGGTACCTAGATGACTGGCTGGTAGTGACGGAGTCAGAGAGTCTATGCAAAATCCATGTCAATCACATTATAAACCATGTACAATCCCTAGGGTTCAAGGTCAACTTGGCAAAGTCGCATCTTGTTCCCACACGGGTAATTCAGTGGATAGGGCTGGTCTGGTACACAGCAAATAAATCTTACTCTTAGTCAGAGTGTGGACAACCGCAACAGATTTCGAAAGAAATTGTTTTTGTTTCTCCACAGTCTGAATACCACGAGAAGGACATGGGAATCCCTGGTCGGCTCTCTCAACTGGATTCAACTAACTGTAAAGTTGGGCCGACTGAAAGTAAAGAGGTTAATCTTGGAAGGAAACAAAGATTTCCCGCTATTGCCGGCGGGAAAGTTGTGGAAAATTCCTCCATTAACCCGGGAACTGCGGGAAGACTCTTTAGAGTTCGGCCGGCGGACTGCGGGAAGACTCTCTGGAGTAAGTAAAACTAAAAATCAACTTTTTACATCGAAAAAAAAATTATTTTTTATTTTTATTTTTTTTTTTTTTTGGCCCCTGGGCCATGCAAAATCTCAGTCCTCTACCTCCCCTCCTTCCCCACTTTCCTCCTATTCCTCAGTTATCACCTATTTTCCCTATTATTCCCTTATTCTGAGGTATATTTTCGTGCTAACATTAGCGAGTTGCAAGCAGGGTGTTGTCATCACTGATGGCCATCGAGTGCAAGAGAGAGAGAGAGAGAGTATCGATCGACTGTGTCTCAGTGGCCTTGGGGGAAATTGGTGGGAAAGGAGTTTGCCTCACCCATAGATTATACAACTCGCGGGCTATATCTCCGATTTTGACCATCCAAACGCTGTTTTCACTCGTTTTATTGTTGTTTCAGGTTAATACCTTTATAATCAACCCATAATAGGCGCATATGGATAATTATTAATGCTATTAATGGTACAATGAATATTTTAGTGACGAAAAACCTCAAATACGTCAGCACAGGGGGAGGTTTTCATTTACCCCCGTGCGCACTTCAGAGGTTAATTCACGACATACTGTCGGTCTGGGCGAGGAGAGAACGTTGCACTCAATAATGACGTGGGCTTCTCCCCCACCTACGATATGGGTAGACACAGATGCTTCAGGGACAATAGGCTGGGGTTATCAGTCGAGCCTAGGCCATCAGGCTCAGGGTCTTTGGTCCAAAACCGAGAATTTTCATATCAATGAGCAAGAGCTCTTAGTCCTTTTATTTTTCCTTCAAAACCACGGCTCCTCCTTACGGGGGAAATCAATAGCATTTCGAATGGACAATTTGAATGTGGTATCCTGCATTCAAAACCAAGGGTCAACGAGGTCTCGGAAGTTGCTAGAGTTGTCAGAAGAGATTTTTGTTTTGGCCGAAGAGCTGAACATGCATCTCCATGCATCATGCCTCCCAGGCGTAGCGAACGTCTGGGCAGACGGTCTGTCCCGGCGACAGAGCACCAAAGTAGAATGGGCAATCAAGCAAAACATCTTCAACCAGATGATTGCAGAGCCATACCGTCCACAAGTGGATCTTTTCGCGTCCAAGGAAAACCACAGGCTTCCTTTCTACCTAACCCGCCGGGAAATGACTTCGGCGGGGAGTCCAGACGCATTGTTGGAGGACTGGAACAGGTGGAATTCCATCTATCTATTTCCGCCTCCAGACGCTTCACTCATGTGTCAGATAGTTCACAAACTACGGGGTTACCGGGGCTTAGTCTCGATGATCGCGCCTCTATGGCTGGCTCAGGTGTGGTACCACCAGTTGAAAATGTGGTGCGAGAACCCGGTGTCACTCCTGATCTCGTACTTCCACTTGGAGACAATTGGCAACCTAAAGACTTCGCTGACTTTTGTCTTTTGGACATTCAGAATGCCAAATGGTTAACTCCGTATGGAGAGAGCGTCACTAATAAATTTTGTTACGACCGGCACAACGAAATAAACAAGGGCACTTAATATTGGACTAGAAGATAGGCTATATCTGCAATAACCTCTCGCTGCTTGAGCTCAGCCTCATACTTATACTTGAGCTCAGCCTCTCGCTGCTGCTGCTGCTGCCTGAGCTCAGCCTCATGTTTTCGCTGCTCGAGCTCGGCCTGTCGCTCCTCCTGCTTCTGCTTAAGTTTGGCGAGCTCGAGCTGAAACAACATCTCGGAAGACAAACCCTGAGGAGGGGGTGCTACTACTGGGGATCCACCCAGTGAGTCACTTAGAGGCATACCCAACCGCCAGCGGGCATCGGCCTGCGGGAACGTACTCGGCTCCGGAACCCGAGGGGGCGCCATGATAGGAGTTGAGTGGAATGGGGGCTGGGACGAAGGTGACCCAGCTCTCGCTCCACCCGAACCCCCATGCACCCCACCCAGCAGACAGGTAACCAGCTCACTTCTCGACAAACCGCTAGTACCAGAAAACCCTAAGACCGTGGCTATACACTGCAGTCCGTACCGGTCCAGCCCCGACACCCGGTCCGCCGACACAGGCTCCTCCAAAAACCTCCGAGCATCCTCCTCATTGTTTACCACCCGAACGCCGTCAACCAACTCCACCTTCTCCACCTCCTCGCCTGTCTCTCGCACTGTGTCCTCACTATACTCAGACCCGTCCAGTGACATGAAGGAGTAAAAAAAAAAAAATCTCAAGTCAAGACAAAAGTAGCCAAACTCTCGCGTAGCTTTATTCACAAAAAATATTCGAAGATGTTTTTAAGTGCAATACTAGGTCACCAATAAACTCCAACAAGTTCCATATATCCTCAAAACAATGTCCACTGCCAACACTGCGAGAAATAAATTCAACCCCAAATGGCAATATGATTTCTTCAAAAAAAAAAAAATGCAATATTCAGTTCACTATATACTGGACTAAGGTCGCCATTTGTTACGACCGGCACAACGAAATAAACAAGGGTACTTAATATTGGACTAGATAGGCTATATCTGCAATAACGGTACGCTAATTCCAAACCCTCGAACTATTAAGCCGGTGAACAAAACACTTAAACCCTCCAGAGTTAATCTACTGGATAACGGGGTATCAATTAACTGGGTTTAGTTCACTTCTACAAAGGCTTTCCGGTGACAGCAAAGCCTACTCACAACAGGAGTACTTTACGTTAATAAAATGCTCTCAAGTAATAACAATGCTTAAATAAACTATAACAATATTTAATAAAGGAGTATATGCTTACGTTAACTTTAGTGTGAGTCTGAACTCAACACTAAACTCTTCAATGCTCTATGAAAACACTGGAAGTCTAGTCCTACAGCAACCAGATATGGGATCTTCTGAAAACGTCTGATGCTCTAAGATGCTCGTCGAATATAGAACAGAAATAATGCAGGGGCAGGACACCAAAGTGTGTATCTTAAATACACCAACAAGTAGGATACATATATATAAAACAAGAGAGTGCAACAACTCTGGGACAGCACTAATAACAGCCATTCAAAACAGTACTTCCTTAGCCAAAGTAACAGCCATACTGGGTTGTGCACTATGCATCAACCTAGGCTAAAATAATACCTGAATAATTCCTAAAGCATACGCAGTTAAAGTTAATAAACACAATGCTGTCTTTCCTACTAATAAAGTCTAGTAGCGGCATAAAAGGTACCAGGAGCCTAGGCAGAGTGCAAGCATGCTCGTAGCCTACTGTCTCCCTTGAACAAATTTCCCTTATGTTACGTTAAGTGACTAGGAGGCTCTCTTGGTAAGTCCAGATCTCAAGTATCTGGTCTTGCCCTGGCGCTCCACAAAGGTCAACAAAATGAGGTAGCAAACATACGAGCAAGAGTAGGCAAAAGCCCTTCGCTTGTATGCTGCTACACTCGCAAAGGAAAAATATGCACAAGGGTTACAGGCTACCTAGCCCCGTCGAAGTCGTACAGGCTCTGACTTGCCACATACATAACTCAGACAACGACCAAGGATACCCTTCACTGTCTAGCATTAAATAGTAGGAAAGAACAACCCAATAATTAGAAGCACCCAATAGTATGATACCATGTGACTATGACTAATAATCCCTAAAGCTAGTGCAAAACATATATGGGAGAACTGGCGCTGGTAATACGACTGGCCGACTATGGAAGTCGTATGCTAGAACCAGAAGGGATGGATAAGTGAATAAACATAAGAAGTATTGGAAAGAAGGAGTTCAGAAAGAGAAACAGCAGTAAAGAGGGTTAAATTTGGGGACAGAATGCAAGGGATGTCTAGGACCAAGCGCAACATGCCAAGCTCTAAGGAGACACGCGGGTAGGAGCCCCCCACCACCACACTCGAATAGCGGCCTCCAATCACCGGCCACTACGTCATGAAGATCATGCGTCATATGACACGCCAAGGCCTGCCTTCCAATCACGAGCGTGTGAACCCGCCCGAGCTAGGAATGCACACGTACACACTACCACCTCGCTGCCTCCCTCGCTCTCTCTCCTTGCAATTCACACTACACATCTTATAACTCTATCAATGATATAAAATACTTCCAAGTGTCACAGACAAGAATAAAGACAAACACTGATCTGTCTGTGACAACATGAATACTAAAAAAGAAAGAACATCGTTCTACGATTATTATAGCCCATTTTACTGCCCCGGCGACCGCTAGCCGGGGCAGTAAAGCTGGCAAGCTGGCCAGCGTAACAATTTCTAAATAAGTATACTATTTCTACCAGGTGACAATATCAATCTCATTGGAAGTCTTTCACAACCTGGATAGTAGAAACGGCACAAACTGACGCATCAGTAGCTTTGGTTTTCAAGTATTTGGACTATTTGTTTGAACAAAAATGCCTTTCTGTAGTTACACTGAAGAATCATTTGTCTGCTATCAGAACCCCTTTTTATGATTTAACAGGGCTATCTATACCACAGGCGGAGGAGAAAGGGTTCATGAGGGCATGTTTCAAGCTTCACCCACAACCCCGTCAGCTCATGCCTACCTGGTCACTTGACAAAGTTTTGTCTTTGCTTCATTCGCGCAAGTATAATCATGCGCCGGATTTTGACTCACTGTTAAAGAAGGCTGTGTTCCTTATGGCTTTGGCCACAGGTAACAGGGTGTCTGAGCTGGCGGCGATGAGCAACGAACCTAATTGCCTCAGGTTTGGGAGACTCAATGTTAATGTACAAATTGCTCCATCTCCCACTTTTGTTGCGAAGAACGAACATAGTGAGCATGTTTTTTCTGAGTTTACAGTCCCGGCACTCAAACGGGGGGACACACATCATGTATTATGCCCGGTTCAGGCTTTAATAAAGTTTCTGAGAGTGTAACAGCCCCAACAGCAGGGAGCCTTATGGGTCAATGGTGCAGTTAATCGCGTCACAAGAACATTGGCTTCTTTACTCGTAGATGTAATTCGTGAAAGTAATCCCGGTGTAGTGGGAAGGGCCCACGACATCAGGAAATGGGCAGGTTCGTTACGTTTCTTGCATAATTATTCAATTGATGACATAGCCAACACTAAGTTTTGGGCTTCCAATCATACTTTCATGACGCGATACCTATCTGTGGCTTTGGATAAACAAAAATTTACCTGTGTGGCCTTGCGCCAGCGGGTCTAGTTGGTCTGTGTGCTACTAAATTTAAGAATAATCTTAATGGTGAAAAAGAAGGGGGGGGGGGGGTTGCTGGAGAGCCAAGACCCCCTAGACCCTCCGCCGGACTATGTGATAAGTTCACGAGCTGTGATACTTGATGAGTCGAGCTGGTTATACAGCTCAAAAAATTTATTTTTGTAAGATATCTGTAATAGTTGCAACTATTAGTCCATGAGCCAGGCCAGATATCGGTACCACCTGGGGTGACTAAACACGAATGGTACTAAAATGTTTATAGAGTGACTGTAAGTACATTAAGATATGATAGCCTTCTCGCACTGGTAGCTTAGTCTAATTTTTTTGATGCAATAGGGGCGCTACCCAAAAATAAAGATTTTTAGCGTGACGCTCGGCGTTTTCCTCATTTTCTTTAAAATCCATCACACAATCATCGCGAAACTTTGAACACCTATGTAGAATTATATTCTCTACCAGAGTTGTTCCTAGGTATTTTTCAAATTTCCTCATATTTCGGAATATACTCTATATTTTGGGTATTTTCCTCTAAATCTAGAATAAATCCTTGGGGAACATTGAAAAATATATTCTAACAGCTCTTGTAGCTTATTTGATTCTCTACAAGAATTATTCCGATGTGTATTTCAAGTTTCTCCATATTTAGGGGTTTATTTCATATTTGGGGATTTTTGGTTATATTTTGGGGATAATTTATTATTGGAAGGAGCAAACATATGTAGAGTGGTTTCCATGTAATGTGTTTGTTTGTTCATGGTTTAATGGTGATATTTTTTGCAGGTGTGTGTCGACTGTTTGACGGCAGGATGGAACCATCTGCGAGGAAGAGAGCACGGATCGACTGTATCATCCACTGCTCTGATGATGACAGCGATGCTCTGGTGTCACCACAGGATTTGGACTCCTGGAACACATTGCTCAGGGCTGCAGAAATCAGGCAGCATGATCCAGTCCTGGAAGCAGCCAAGGGCCTTGAAGAAGGAGGAATACCACACATACATTATCACCGTAAATGTCGTAGTCTCTTTACAATGAAGAAGTCACTGGATTCTATCCTTGCCAAGGGTGTCAAGATAGAATCAGCAAGCGTCGACCCCAGGAGGAGGGCATCAAGGGATGCCCCTAGTACTAGCAGGGTGTATGCCAAAGGATGTATCTTCTGCGAGAAGTCAAGCAAGTACATAAAAACAACAAAGACAAGGGAGCCACTCATACAGTGTGTTGAGCTACGAGCAGATGAGAAGATTCGCAGAGCAGCAATAAGGAAACTCAACCAGAGAATCCTTGGTTTAGTTAGCAGAGACCTTGTTGCTGCAGAGGGTCACTACCACAAGTCGTGCTACAAACTCTTCACAAAAGATGATTTCCCAGCGGCCGCCAGGTCGGGTGCAGGTGAAAATCAGGAAGAAAGCGAGGAAGCACGCTACGAAGAGGTTGAGACAGAAGCCCTCGAGGAACTCTGCTTGTATATAAGGACCAAATTATTCCCCAACCCAGAGGTACTGCCTATGACAAACCTCACATCTAGGCTTGAGAGATCCATGATGTCCCGTGGTATTATCCAACTGAAACCAGCGACAAAGAAACATGTTCGCCGAAAGATTGAAACCGAGTTTGGAGAATCACTACGCTTTGTCCCAGATGAGAAAGGAAAGCTTCTAATCTATCCACGCAGCCTCTCAATGGACGACCTTGCCCGGCAAGCACACAAAATGGCAAAAGACCTGCAAGAAGCAAGAGCAGCTAACTCTGAAGATGTCTTAACCAAAGCAGGAATGCAGCTGAGGAATGAGATCAATAAACAAGATGTGAGTCAGCCATGGCCTCCCGATACAGATCAGAATGTCATTCCTGCAGCAGTCACTCAATTCCTGCACACCCTGCTGACAGGAGAGTGTGAGTGTGAAACTCCCTCTGAAAGAGCTCAACGTCTTGCCACTTCCTTTGGCAGTGACTTGGTCTTTGCTGTTACCAGTGGCAAGACAAAACCACCCAAGCACGTACTGCTGACCAATGCTGTAAAGTCTTTGACAGGAAACACAGAACTGATCCGAACTCTGAATCGTCTTGGTCACTGTGTGTCTTACTCAATGTTTGAGGAGATCGATACAGCCCTTTGTATCCAGAAGCTGGAATGCTCAAAGGATGACATTCCACTGCCAGCAAACATCTACCCTGATGTGTTCACAACCCTGGCCTGGGATAACATTGACCGACTTGAAGAGACCCTAAGTGGAGCAGGTACTTCTCATAGAGTCAATGGCATTGCTGTCCAGTCCAAGGTTGCAGGCTCTGTGCCAGAGAAAGTCCTGCCAGAGATTACCAAGTCCAAGATAAGAAGCATCACTCAGACATCATCAATGCTGCCAATATACAATGTTGGGCGGCGGGCAGGGCCACCTAGGATTGAGACTGCGTATGTCGATGCGTATGTGCGTGTTTGATCAAGCACTCTATGCCAAAGCTGCCGAAGTTATCTGGAAACAAGAGAAGTTCAAGAACATTATCAACAGGATGGGCGTCTTCCACACAATCTGTAATCTCATCTCCACCATAGGAAAGAGGTTTCAAGATGCAGGTCTTAGAGATCTGTGTGTGGAATCAGGTATCATCGCAGAAGGATCAGTGTCAGGAGTGATGAACGGCAAGAGGTACAACAGAGCAGTGAGACTACACAAGCTCGTGTATGAAGCACTGATGAGGCTTGCATGGAAAGGCTTCCTTTCATGGCTAGAAGAAAACCATTCAAGGGACATACACCATCTAGATGAAACACTGAAGGACATCAACAGCTTTCACAGCAATGTGTCTCAGGGACTCTTTCAAGAGCTGATGGAGAGTGAATCATGCACACATATCATGAAGCTTTTCCAAGTTTATCTTGAGACCCTCAGAGATGAACACAACCTCTCAGCATTCTGGATGTCATACCTGGACATGGTTGAGATCATGCTGGACTTAATTCGAGCCTCCAGAGAAGGCAACTGGATGCTCCACCTAGGAGCAATCCGACAGATGATACCATGGTGTTTTGCCGATGACAAAGTGAACTATGCCTGGTTCCTAACCTACTACTATGCCTTGATGTCTCGACTGCCCATTGAACACCCAGAGGTCCATGAACACTTCATGCAAGGTGGCTTTTCGGTCCAGATCGGTAGCAAGAATCCCTTTGGACGGATCCCTGTGGACCAGACAATCGAAGAGACGATCAACAAAGACACCCAGACACCAGGGGGCACAAAAGGCTTCAGCCTGAAAGGCGGAGCTGTCGCCAGGTACTACCTGACATCGGAGTATCGCAGCAGGTACTTAAGGCAGCTCAGGACTATGGTAGTAGGCCAAAAGTATACTGACTTCAGCCACCCAGACCTACAGATGGCCAGGATTAGAAGAGATGAGGCCGATGTCCAATCTTTAGTTCAACTGATGGAGACCAGCTGGTTGAACCCCTTCAACGCAGAGCAAGAAGATCTTGTCAGTTTGTCAACTGCGACTATGGCACCACCAGAAGTTGTCAAAGACCTTCTAGGGGCCTACAGAATAGGAGAGGATGCATATCAAGCCTTCAAGGAAGAGCGCCTGGAGATCGATACGCCAACTATACAGTTTCATGACACGATGACGAAGATGAAACTGAGAACGTTCACTAACATCAGAATGAAGCCACGCTCACAAGACCATGCCAAGGAGGCTATCTTAAAGGCTGACAGGAACCTATTTGGCCAGATGATCCTTGTTGCCGAGAACAGAAAGCTCAAAATGAGTGATGTCTTGGCTCATCCCCTTGGGCCTTTGCCTTGGGCACTTGCCAGCGGTGATGGGTCTCTCCGCAAGACCAACAAGGCTGCCCTAGCAAAGGAGTTAGAGAGGAATGTTTCTCCTGCAGAAGTGATACCCGAGCCCTCTGCTACCATAATTGATGGGATGAGCCTGGTCCACAAACTGAAGGGAAACGACAAAACTTTTTCACAGCTTGCAGGTACAGCACTGAGTCACGCTGTTCATGAAGGTGCTAAGAGCAGGCGCATTGATGTTGTGTTTGATATCTACAAGGAGACATCCATCAAGGATGCAGAACGAGCCAAAAGAAGTGCAGGCACAGGAATTCATTTCAAGAACATTCAACCTGGGCACAACATCCAGCAGTGGAGAAAGTTACTCGGTAGTTCCTCCAACAAGGCAAGTCTTATCAAGTTCTTGGTAGAAGAATGGAAGGCACCACAGCACAGGGAGAAGCTCAAGGACAAGGAGCTGTATGTCACATGTGAGCAGCGCTGCTTCAAGATCACCAAAGAGCAGTGGGAAGAGGCTCCTGAGCTTAAGTCAACTCAAGAAGAAGCAGACACACGCCTTCTTCTCCATGCACTTCATGCAGCAGAATCTGGGAACAAGTCTGTCATCATCACTGCAGAAGATACAGACGTCATGGTGTTGTGTCTTGGCATGTGCCACAAGATCCCATCCCATCTGTTCCAGAAGTGCGGGACGAAGAACCGGACAAGATTCCTGGATATCACCACACTGAGCCGCACACTGGGAGGCAGCGTGTGTGATTCATTGATTGGTATGCATGCCTTTACAGGCTGTGATACCGTCAGTGCATTCGCTGGCCGAGGGAAGATGACGACACTCAAGCAGGTGAAGATGGACAAGACATACCAGGATGCTTTTCACGAACTTGGACGCTCATGGGAAGTGTCTCCTGAACTCTTTGAGAAGCTACAGGAAATCACCTGCCACATGTACCTACCATCTACCCACACAACTAAGGTAAACAAGCTTCGGTATGAGCTGTTCTGTGCAAGACGTGGAGAGGTAGAGTCAAGTCAACTCCCTCCTTGTGAGGACTGCCTCTTCATGCATGCACTGCGTGCAAACTACCAGGCTGCGATCTGGAGGAGAAGTCTTCAGAGCCAGCCATTTGTTGCGAACCCAACAGACTGCGGTTGGATGACAGATGAGGACGGTAAGCTTGCCGTCAACTGGATGCGAGGCTCACCAGCACCAGATGCTGTTATGCAGCTACTGTCTTGCAAGTGTGTGCGGTCATGCGAACTCCCTAAGTGTACTTGCCTCAGCAATGGTCTAAAATGCACGGACATGTGCAGGTTACAGACATGTCAGAACACGGCTATTGAAGAAGAGCCGGTGACACAACAGTCAGATTCCGAGTCTGATGTAGATGATATTTAGGAGTAGTAATTTGCCATAATAGTATGTACAAGCCCATGGCATGCTTAGTGTGTATTTACAGGACTTGTATTAAATGTGACAATTACTATATGCATTTTGTTGACATTTAGGCATTCCTGTCCCCAAATTTGACATTTTTAAAAATTTCGGAATTTTCGGTAGGGTATGTCTATTCAAGAAGTGATAACGACCATTAAGCTACCAATGTGCAAGGGCTATCATATCAAAACATAAACTAGAGACATGTAGCAAGCTAAAAACACCTAAGAGAATTAGTCACCCCGGGTGGTACCGATATCCCAAAATTCGGGTCTTGGCTCATGGACTATATAGGATATTAAGTATAAGTTGTACACAATATAAATATGTAAAAATTAATTTTAAGGACAAAAGATATAATCAAATGATGTATTTGTGCCTTTAAATGTTGGACAAGCATAAAGACATTCTTGGAAAATATTATTTATTGAATCTCAATGTGATATTCTTTAACATATGTACCTGTATGGTTACTTATAAGCAGAACTTCTTCGAAGCAACGCACTGCTTTTCTTTCCATTTTTTCTATAATATTGTATGTAAACAATAAACTTATGATTGTTATATGGTTCTTTATCTCTACCTATGGTAATTTATTAGTAGTTTAGATATTGTCACGAATGTCCCCCTCCAGACTTGAGATATCAGGCATATCGTCAATGATGGAGAGGCCACTATTAAATTATAGGTTTGAGTCCCGGAGGGAAGAATGAAAACCTAATATTTAGTAGTGACCCCAAAATAATTGACGATGTAGGGCCCTCCCTTCCATCCCCTTCCCATTTGTTGATGTCTTGAGTTTAGTCTTGATATATCATTGAAGGAGGAATAGTGCCGCTTGGTTCAGCGTCTCAGGTAGAATCCACAAAAGACATCCACGAGTTGGAAATCTTTATTATAACAATTATTAAGTTAATTTAATTTTGTAAGAAGTTTTTTCGTAGTGAGTACCCAATCATAAAGATGATTCCATAAGAGAATTAGCGTTGCACTTGTGATGTTAGTACTCTTTCCCCTGCGGCGGGTGTTTCAAACAGGCTGACCGCGGGTGTTTGAAAGAGAGCTATTATTTAATAGGCATATCGTCAATGATGGAGGGGCCACTAATAAATATTAGGTTTTCATTCTTCCCTCTGGGACTCAACCCTATAATATATAATTATATATATATATATATATATATATCCTACCTACAATTATATTCATTACAGGTTGAGAAACGTCTCTGGTGTGATCGCCACGACCTCGTGGCTGGATGGCGAAGCACCAGACGATGGAGGAGGGTCAAAACCTCGACAAGGAAATTGACCAGAACGTGATGGGGCAATCCCTGGACGACAAATATGCCAGGCCTGACAGCCCGGTATTGCCTGTGCGTGTGGGGAGGATGGGATTAGCGAAGCGGGCAAGGGATGCTTCAGCTGAAGCCCAGGCAACTATGGAAAAGGTAAGAATTTCCACCTATATTTGTAAATAAGAAATAAAAATTCCCTTCGTTAATAACCTATTCCATGCTATATTGAATTGAACACTATTTTTTTGGACATTGATACCATACTTTTCTGTATGAGTAACATATCAACACTCTTTAATGTTCTTTTTATTTTCTTTATATCCCACAGCTTGTTGATAATTCAAAGAGGTCGCAGGCTGTCTTAGAGGCGATGTCTGCCACACAGGATGTGGTGCTGAGCGAGCATGAGCAACATATTTGGAATTATGTCAACCTAATGGAATCGAACATGCTCAAAATTAAGCATATTCAGATGCTGGAATTTATGGAGTATTGCTGCACCAAGGCAAATGCGATGATGAGGAAGTCCTTCGAACCCGAGCCTCCATTGCCCACGGTCACTGTGCCTCACGTCGCTGTGGCCATGAAAACTACTGAACCCTCTTAGCCACCAAACGTGAACCCCGCACCTGGGCTGTCACATCGACCCCAGGCAACCATTCACCCGCCCTCCAACCAGCCCATCTCCTACACAGTGCATGGGCAGCCCATGCTATGGCCACCCGCTGATGCCAACAAGGCAGCACCATTCCAGTTGCCAGCACAACCAGTACCACCATCAACATTGCCGGTCACCCTTCCTCAACCCTCTCCCCTGCAAGTTCCCACTGGATTTGTGTTGTCACCGCAACCCATGCCACCCACACCTATACTGACATTCTCCACGGACACCATGATCTAGACCACTGTGTCCACATCAAGGGATCATGAAGGAACACAATAAAAAATAAATAAATAAATGTATTTGTATGCAAATCACAATATAATTTTCCAACCTAAGACAGTATCTTCATCAACTTAATTTAATAATTAACCTCTTAACTGCGCACCTATGGTATTTGAAAGTGCCCGCCATGCGAAGGTATTCTGATTCATTCCTCACTAAAATCGTTAATGTACCATATATATACTTATCCATATACTTATCGATATGTGCCTATTTTACTTTTCATATGAACATATGAAAATGGGAAAGCAATAAAACAAGTAACAGCAATTGGCTGGTGAAAATCTTATATTTTAGCCCCGTGGTCGTAATCTGACCTTGAGCCGTGTAAGACAAACACCCTCCCACTCTCTTGTCTGGATGGTACCGAGAGACAAGGGGTGGACTCAGACTGGCTTAGAGGGTCGGAGATACACTCCTTCACCACCCCTCTCTCCCACCCGTCCTCCCATGAAATTACGCGATAAATTATTATGTTCTCTCCACTAACCAACTTTACTCCTAAACTCGATTAATGAAATTAACAATCACATGTGGCAGTCCGGGGATTCGAACCCAGGATGCTCACACCGAAAATCAACACACTTATGCATTGCACCACAAAGAATAATAGAGAAAATACCCGATAATTGAGGAGGGTGGAAAAAGGGGGGGGGGGGACATATGTGTAGGAGTGGTAGAAAGTAATGGAGGGAAATTATCTTACCTAAACACATTGATTTATTTTGAGTGCCACTGGGGTGTTTTAAAAGGATTTTTTTTTTCAGGCCTTGGATCTTAAGAGTCTTGCCGCATTCGCCCAGTAGAACCTCTTAAAAGTCTTCCCGCAACTCCCGTGTTAAGAGGTCATCTGGGAGTGGAACGGGGTATTGGAGGCTCAGGAGTCCAGATGAGAGATGAAGATTGATGGAGGATGTTTACTTTGCATATATGGGCGTATATTTCTTCATTTATATATAGTTTATCATCTTTTTAGTTTCCCCTCTAGACATCCATCAAGCTTTAAAAAAAAAACCTCAAGACCCTCCTTCAACATTAATTAAAACTCAAGACCTTCCTTCAACATTAATTAAAACTCAAGACCCTCCTTCAACATTAATTTGTGAATTTTTCGATAGAAAATGTCCCAGCCAAAGGACGGTTCCTCTTAAATTACAGGCTCGCTATCGCTCGGTAGGAACAAATCAACACCTAAATCGCTCGCCAGGAAAATATCGACACCTAAGTGACACTAAAAGTCTTAATATTGACAAAGAAATGGGGAAAAATGTCTTAAAATCACCAAACAAATGGTCCGAAAGTCATAAAATCAGAAAATCAATGGGGATAAACACAAGGGAGAAGGGGGACCAGAAAAACGACCCATCTCCCCTTGAACACTTATATGATTGTAAAATAAGTATATTTACATAATTGTACATTCATAAAGGAGTTCTCAAAGATATATTTGAATAATCAGACGTCTTCTACATTATATAATACACACATAAACATTAATTGCTTTAATAACATTTTAGTAACTTTTGGTATAAAATTATAAATATATATCCCTACCCTTAAAACCCTTGAGGATCACGACACCATGTTGACAGTTTAGACGATTGTATACAACTTAGGAATAATCTGTGGGCATCAAAGGAGTAAATACTATCTCAAGTAACCCTTTAGCTCCCACAACTTCTTTCTAAGCTGAATATAATTGCATAATGATAGCCAGAATAAACTGTCAAAATAAGTCATAATACTCAAGGGGTTAAATTGGATACATGATGTTTGGTTCGGCTCTCCATTTTGTACCGACATAAATATAAAAGCATATTTAACCCCTACTTTAACGGCGAAGTCCATTATATTTTACTTCAGCTGCATTTACACTATTTTATGGAGCTTAAGACGGATATATAGTAGCTAAAAGGATTAATGGAGATAACCTGTAGCTTTTTAATTGGTAGACTCCCTTCTCTAGCTTAATAAAATGGTCGAATAGATTTCAGAATATAAGGACAAGTATGTCACCGGTACTGACTGGGTTAAAAGTAGTTCTGCAAAAATGTTATACTGTAATTGTAAAGTCACTCTTAAAAGATTATGGTGCGGCCAGATTTGTCATTATGCAATTATGCGTGTTGTGTATAAAGTTATTTTATGAACGTAATTATATATATAGTTACGTATCTTTATTTAGAAGTGGTTAACTAAATAAATGAAGATAGAACAGAAGGTGTAAGTGTAGCAAAACAGCTGAAGGCCAAAAGAACGTAAAATATTAAAGTTAGTTCTGTTGTCACTAGCTTTCCCTCAGTTGTTGCGACAGTTATCCTTTATACTCCGATACACTTCAAATTATATTTAATCAGTAAACTAGTTAAAGTTACATTTAAAGTTTAATATGAAATAGGCTATTTATAACCAATACAAAAGTTCGTATGCAAGCAAAGTTTTAAGACACTAGAATATCTCAATTAATCTTGATTATCAGCAAAGTATGAAGATCTTTTATCCACCATTCTTTAACTGCCTTCGTGGTGTAATGCAGAAGGTGTTGATATTCGGTGTGAGTGTCCTGGGTTCGAATCCACGGACTGCCACACGTGTTTGTAATATTTCATTAATTGATTTTAGGAGTAGAGTTGGTTGTTGGATAGAACATAATATATAATTAATTTAAGTTTGTTAACCCTCTAAAGAATGTTTTACTCTTTCTATGTTATCTCGTTATTCTTAGTTTATTATTATTATTCTCCTTTAGTATTTTATCTTATTTATTCTTATTACTGAAACACATTTGACTAAATAAAAATGGTAAGGAAATATTATAAAGTCACATAAAAGGGAATTATATTTATAAACGTAAATAAGGTATTTTACAATTAATCACAATAATAAGCAATGAAAGTTATGATAGAGTTTCAGGATCGTTTTGCATAAGTTTTGATTTCACTAAAGTACAAATTAAAGAATAATAGTCAGGTAAGCATTTAACTTATACAAGGCTTAATCCTTAATTATGAATGACAATAGCTTTACATCCAGTTAGTTAAAGTTAATATGTAAAGTAGAATGTTCACTCACAAATCATCTCTGAATCAAACATTAATTCTAATCACCAAAATTTAACAGTAATTCAAAATATATATCTCTCCAATTAAATTAAACATAATATTTCTCCAAGTAAATTAAACAGTAAAGTAAAATTATTTCTCCAATTACAAAATCCTAAAGCAAATGAGTGTATGTTTTCGACATACCTCTGGTTAATTAATAGTCACAAATAATCCCTAACTAACGTGCAAGAGGTGGCTCCCGGACGCAACTTAACACATAATATACAAGCCTTTGAAGTCCGTCTCGTCTCCCCACCACACTGCTCGTGTTCCCCAGCTAGAGATGTACTAGTTTGAATTATCAAATCCCCGTCTTATATATCGTTCCCTGGACCTAGCTAACCAATCAGGAGGTAGGAAGCAGGTGCCGGGACCAGTAAGAAGGAAGGAAACACGTAGACCAGGTACAGGTGAGAAGCAGGTGAAACAGGCCCGTGAGTGGTTGGGGGCAGTAGGGAGAAGGGGGCTGGTTCCGTCTCGTCCGGTAGTTTGCCCCTCCACGTCCACACAAACTTGGCTGGTTTTTCTCTCTCTCTCTATCTCTCTCGTAAGCAAGGCGAGTTGTTGCCACGAGGTAATTGTAAAGTCACGTTCAACAAGTTGGTCTGGCCACATGACATCCGGATGTTACACCTCCACCGCTAGAAAAGAGTTCAATAGGAGGAAAGTATAAGACACATTTTCAGATTATTGACAGACAACCTGCCAACACATTCTGGACCCCCTTGATGTGTTTGACATCGAAGGCGTACTCCTGCAGCAACAAGCTCCACCGTGTCAGTTTCTGATTCTTGTTTTGGAACTTGTGCAAAAATTTAATGAGTGATGGTCAGTATATATACAGTAATGGAACCAGGGGCAGATTGAACATAAACACCAAAGTATTGGAGGGACAAAATCAATGCTAACAGCTCCCTTTCTATGACAGAGTAATTACGTTGAGCAGAATTTAACTTTTTACTAAAATAGCAAACAGGATGCAATACATTACAGTCATCCTCCTTGAGTAACACTGCTCCAACCCCAGTATTACTTGCATCAACAGCTAGGGAGAAAGATCTAGTGAAATCAGGGGCACGGAGAACAGGATAATTAGAGAGAATGTATTTAGTAGCACTGAGAGCCTCCTCACAATCGGAGGACTACTCAAACATCACATCCTTTCGGAGAAGATCCGTTAAAGGTGCCGTTAACCTTGAAAATTTTAAAATAAACCTCCTGTAGTATCCAATCATCCCTAAGTATCTTTGGATTTCTTTCTTATTGGTAGGTGTTGGGAAATTAGAAATAGACTACTTTAGCATGAGAAAGTGCAACCTGACCCTGTCCTACTATATACCCAAGATATTGGACAGTACTCTTAACGAAAGTTAACTTTTTTAAGTTGACTAAAAGATTTGCTTCAGCAAGGTTAGCAAAAAGCAGTCCGATTTGTTTGAGATTTACTTCCCATGTATGGGAAAACAGGATATAGTCAATGTACACCACACACCCAGGTACCCCTTCAGTCACCTGATTCATGAGGCGCTGAAAGGTAGCTAGTGTTTTTCAGGCCATAAGGCATTACTTCACAGCAGAAGGCTTGATTGTTTACCACAAAACATGAAATCTCCCTTGCTCTGGGTGTTATAGGTACTTGCCAATATCCTTTCATAAAGTCAATTTTACTTATAAAACTGGCAGTGCCAATCTGGTCAATACAATCATCAATCCGTGGCAGTGGATAAGTATCATTCTTTGTTACGGCATTGACTTGTCTGTAGTCCATACAAAATCTATAACTCTCATCTGGCTTAGACACAAGTGTGACTAGACTACTCCACTGGCTTAAGGCTCTAGTAATTATGGCATTGGACAAAATGAAATCTAATTCAACTTGCAGAATACTCCTGCGCTGTGGTGAGACACAGTATGGGGATAATTTGATGGGTGCTGCATCCCCGACATCTATGTCATGCACGGCCAACGAGGTGAGCCCTGGAGTATCACGGAACACACTGGGAGACTGTGATAAAACATAGATTAGTTCTTTAGCTTTCTCTGAGGGAAGATGACATAATTTAGTTGGCAATTCCCCCCAGGCTACTGAATTATATTTAAAGTTGGATAGACCACAAGACAAGTCAAAATCGATACCTTCAGGATCTGGGACAGTCTGCTGCGGGATCTGTGGGTAAGTATTACAAACATCAGCCGCACCAGGATGTCCACAGGTCCTTATTACTGCCACAGTAGGAGAATCTGGAAGAGAGGAATCAGGGGACCTATGATAGGGTTTTAACATATTTATGTGAAATACTTGCTTAGGCTTCCTCCTGTCTGGGATAGCCACCAAGTTTAGTGATAATCCCGGAGATTCTGTTGGAACCGCACGGGTAACAAACAAATGCAAAGGTACCTCCTTATCCCCATCACCTTCATTTTCTTCAATGTTTTCTTAGCCTAACCGGCAAGGGCACCAGAGGATTTTCAGGTAAATTTTGTTTGGGATTACCAGTCATCTGGCAGGTGTGACACATTTTACAAAACTCCACTACATCAGCACGCATACCGGGCCAGTGGAAGTGGGTTCTAATGCGCTCTCGAGTTTTTCTCACTCCTAAATGCCTTGTTAAGGTTATTTCATGGGCCATTTCTATCATGTCTTTCCAACAAGGCTTGGGAGCGACTACCTGATGCAAGTCCCATGCCCTGTCATCAATAGGTCTACGTGGCTGTCTCCACCTACGCCACAAAACTCCTTTCTTTATATAAAAGCATTCACCCCTCTCCTTCTCCTTCTCACTCTTCTTCACTCACGGCACTGGCAGCTAACTCTTTGCACTCAATGTCATCTCGCTGCAACTCTACCAGGCCACTAGGACAATTAGGAGGAGTTTCATGATCATTATTAGGCTCAAGATTTGCCATAAATGTGTCTGACAGATCTACAGTTTCTGCATCAGGCACAGTTAGAGCATCATTAATTATTCTTTTATCCCTTTCATTTTTTTGCACATTTGGTACATGAGGCACAGTTGGTACACTATCAGAGGGAACTGCTACATTTGGTATAGATAAAGAGACAGCATTCATGGGGAAAACATTTTGTACTTCCTTAGCAAGCTCGCTGGGTAGTGGCTTAACAGGGGATAATGGCAAGACGGGGTCTGGTCGGACCCTCTTAACAGCCAAATCATTCCCCAAAAGGAGTACCTCTTTAGCAAGCTCACCGGGTAGTGGCTTGTCAACAGGGTAAAATGGCAAAGTGGGGTCTGGTCGGACCCTCTCACCAGCCACATCATTCCCCAAAAGGAGTGTTACCCCAGGCACAGGGATGACCGGAGGCCTACACAAAGCTATACAGGCTTCACCCTTCAGCAAATCACACTCAATCTCACCAAGTTAGCAGAAAACTGACTTCCAGCATCTCTCATTATTACGGATTCGCCAGTTGGGCATTCAGAATAAGGATTCACCATGAGGGTGCTAGTAGAACCAGTATCTCAAGATATTTACCTCATGTACACACCCATTAATTTTCACATAACCAGATGAAATAAAGGGAAGTAACCGTCTTGAACCGATGGGAATTTTACTGCAGATTTACCCTGGACTGCTGGGAAAACGTCTACAGGCTTAACCCTCGTGGGTGGCATCACACACGCTACTACTCCATATCCTGTCGGGTTTAAGTTAGTAGCTAGGTACTCCTTCTGCCGGGAGTCTTGCATCAAAGACACATTTGGGTCGTTTTGATAATTATTTAAGTTAGCTAGGTACTCCTTCTGCCGAGTCTTGCATCAAAGGCACATTTGGGTGGTTTTGGTTATTTAGGGAGGCAGTTACGGCGGCTACTGTCTGCCCCGATCTCTCGGCTCTCTCCTTAGCCCAACACTGATAAGCTAAGTGGCCTCTCTTGCCACAACAGGTACACACTTTCGGGGATACATTCCCCTTGTAAGCATTATTATTATTAGTTTGGGCCCCACCTCTGTTACCATTACCAGGAGTCACATTCTTAGTTGGTTCTTAGTTGGGAGCATTTTTAGTTTGGCTTACGTGGGGAGAAGTTACAGGCTTTCACGAGTGACTAGTTTTATCAGTTTTGTGATTGGAGAACTTAATATTATCATAGGGCTTTTTCCCCCGAAATTTGTTATTTAGTACATAAGTATCAGCCAGGTCTTCAGCTTCGGCAAGAGTTTCTACCTTTTTCCCTCTCAAATGATAGGCTACTGGTGAATCTACCTTCCATAGGAAGTTCTCAAGCAAGATTAACTCTTTCAGACCCTTATTCTCAGTGACATTCTTACTCGTTAGCCAGT
Source organism: Lithodes maja (assembly GCA_037953745.1). Classification (NCBI taxonomy): domain Eukaryota; kingdom Metazoa; phylum Arthropoda; class Malacostraca; order Decapoda; family Lithodidae; genus Lithodes; species Lithodes maja. Next base: position 4,866 of record JBAKBP010023022.1, on the reverse strand, counting down.
TATTTAAAGCCTTGTTCATGGTCCTGGCAAACACCGTAGGAGTTTCCTCAAATTTTTTATGAGTCTTTCGGAAAGTCTGTCTATATGCTTCAGGCAGCAGTTTGTAGGTTTTTAGAATGGCTGCATTGAGACGGTCATAGTCTTGCCGAACCTCAGACTCTACTGATATGGAAGTTTCCCGACCTTGTCCTGTCAACACGGTTTGCAACATAAATGGCCACCGATCCCTTGTCCACCCCATACCAACCTCCTCGAACAACACAAAAAAGTCCTGAACATAGTCTTTGGTGAACGGGGGAATTACACTAGTCATGGTTAATCCCGGAGGGGGAGCAAGCACATGGTTTTTGGCCTCTGTTTGAGCAGTTAATTGGGCCATGCAATATTCATGAGCATGATGTGCCTGGGCAGCATTTAACCTAGCTAAATAAAGATATTGCTCAGGGGTAAATCCCTCTGGCAAATGATCACCAAACCTCATCTGTATCCCATTACAGAGTCCTCCACCAGCCGCTCCAATTTGGCTCCCCGCTCTCGGCTCCGCCATGCTCACCGCCCTCGTCCCCGTTATGCTCACCGCCCTCGTGAATCCCAAATAACAGACTTTATGATCTGGGCTATTTCAGGCTTTGACATGTCCGAGATGGTTTGCTCAAGATACGAGGCTAGTACTATTAACTCTGCCTTGGACAAGTGATCGATGTCATCGGCAACGGGTGACGAATCTAAGAAATTTTTAACATCTTCCTTATTAATAATTTCAGGCATGATTAGGATATATAAACTTAGTGAAACTTATACAAAACGAATCCTGGCAAGGTCACCAGTTAATCTGTTACGCATCTTGATTTAGAAGTGGTTAACTAAATAAATGAAGATAGAACAGTTAAGGTGTAAGTGTAGCAAAACAGCTGAAGGCCAAAAGAACGTAAAATATTAAAGTTAGTTCTGTTGTCACTTGCTTTCCCTCAGTTGTTGGGACAGTTATCCTTTATACTCTGATACACTTCAATTATATTTAATCAGTAAACTAGTTAAAGTTAAATTTAAAGTTTAATATGAAATAGGGTATTTATAACTAATACAAAAGTTCGTATGCAAGCAAAGTTTAAGACACCAGAATATCATATTTTGATTACCAGCAAAGTATTAAGATTTTATATAATTAATTTAAGTTTGTTAACCCTCTAAAGACGGTTTTACTCTTTCTATGTTATCTCGTTATTCTTAGTTTATTATTATTATTCTCCTTTAGTATTTCATCTTATTTATTCTTATTACTGAAAGACATTTGACTAAATAAAAATGGTAAGGAAATATTATAAAGTCACATATAAAAGAGAATTATATTTATAAACGTAAATAAGGTATTTTACAATTAATCACAATAATAAGCAATGAAAGTTATGATAGAGTTTCAGGATCGTTTTGCATACGTTTTGATTTCACTAAAGTACAAATTCAAGAATAATAGTCAGGTAAGCATTTACCTTATACAAGGCTTAATCCTTAATTATGAATGACAATAGCTTTACATCCAGTTAGTTAAAGTTAATATGTAAAGTAGAATGTTCACTCACAAATCATCTCTGAATCAAACATTAATTCTAATCACCAAAATTTAACAGTAATTCAAAATATATATCTCTCCAATTAAATTAAACATATAATATTTCTCCAAGTAAATTAAACAGTAAAGTAAAATTATTTCTCCAATTACAAAATCCTAAAGCAAATGAGTGTATGTTTTCGACATACCTCTGGTTAATTAATAGTCACAAATAATCCCTAACTAACGTGTAAGAGGTGGCTCCCGGACGCAACTTAACACATAATAATATACAATCCTTTGAAGTCTGTCTCGTCTCCCCACCACACTGCTCGTGTTCCTCAGCAAGAGATGTACTAGTTTGAATTATCAAATCCCCGTCTTTTATATCGTTCCCTGGACCTAGCTAACCAATCAGGAGGTAGGAAGCAGGTGCCGGGACCAGTAAGAAGGCAGGAAACACGTCGACCAGTTACAGGTGAGAAGCAGGTGAACGAGGCCCGTGAGTGGTTGGGGGCAGTAGGGAGAAGGGGGCTGGTTCCGTCTCGTCCGGTAGTTTGCCCCTCCACGTCCACACAAACTTGGCTGGTTTCTCTCTCTATCTCTCTCGTAAGCAAGGTGAGTTGTTGCCACGAGGTAATTGTAAAGTCACGTTCAACAGGTTGGTCTGGCCACATGACATCCGGTCAGTAGTATATGTTACAATATATATATATATATATATATATATATATATATATACAGGGTGTCTCAGGAGGAAAGGGCATAACTTTGGGAAATGATAAAACAAAATATTCTAAGCCTAAAATGTTCTATAAGAAATATTCCAAATCTCAACCAGTAAAGAGATATTGCATGTTGAAAATGGCATTTTCTTTGGTTATCTATCTATCTATATGCTCAGGCCCAATCCCCATTTTGGGGGTAGCCGACTCAAGACAGAGCAAGAACAGGGAAAACACAAAAACAACATAAAACAAAAAATAAACACAGATAAAAAACACAAACTCTCACACATCCAGGTCACCCAGGAGAAGACCCAGAGACCAGGGTTACCAAGGTCGCTCCAGCACTCCCCCGGCCCCTGACCACCCGGAGAGGTTCCGATCTCGGCAGGCAGACATGCAGCGGAGCCAAAGCCACAAGCCCTCCCACCACACTTCCAGGCACACCCTTCATATTAATCGTCTCCCCGGGCCAGGCGCCTGATGGACTATTATCTAGTCCAACTTGCGCCCGACCCCTTACTCCAAATGACCACGTGTTCACTCAACTATTCACAAGCATTCTCCATTCACTCCTGTCCACCACCACTTCCCCTGCCTGATCTATAGTCATTCCTCTATCATCCAAAGCCTTTCTTACACAGTCTCTCCATCTCAATGGGGGTCTTCCTGCCCTTCTATCTCCCCTTGTACCTGACTCACATATTCTCTTTGTAAGCCTTTCATCTCCCATTCGTTCAACATGACCATACCAGCTCAGCACCCTTCTGTCCACTCTGGCTGACAAATATTCTTGCTGCCCCACTCTCCTACGTATCTCTTCATTCCTCAATCTGTCTCTACGAGTAACTCCACACATACTCCTCAAGCAGCTCATCTCCATCACATCCAGCCCTCTTTTCTCCTTTTTCTTCAGAGCCCATGTCTCAGCCCCATACATCACTGTTGGCACAACAATTCCTTGATACAGTGCACTTTTTACTTTCACTCCGAGATTTCTCGTCTTCCACATACTTCCCATTGCTCCGAAAACCTTCCTTCCTTCACACACTCTCTGTTTTACCTCCACTTCCATACCTCCACTCCTGCTTATCGTTCCTCCTAGATATTTAAAACATTCTACTTGTTCCAATATTTCCCCATCCAGCCTCACATCTAGATTCACCCTATGCTCTCCCCTATTACACACCATTACTTTACTTTTATTGACGTTCACCTTCAATTTCCTCCTTCCACAAACCACACCAAACTCTTTGACTACCCGCTGCAGTTTCTCATCAGAATCCGCCACCAATGCTGTGTCATCAGCGAACAGCAACTGATTCAACTCCCAATTTCTACCATTCTTTCCTACTAAACCCAATCCTCTTCCCATAGTTCTCCTTTTCACCTCCCTCACCACACCATCCATAAACATATTAAACAGCCATGGTGACATTACACAACCCTGTCGCAAACCTACCTTTACCTCAAACCATTCACTCAACTCACCATTTCCTACTCTCACACATGCTCTGCTCCCTTCATAAAAACTCTTAACTGCTTCTAACAAATTTCCTCCTATTTCATAAATCCTTAACACCTTCCACATTGCTTCACGGTCCACACGATCATACGCTTTTTCCTAGTCCATAAAAGCCCAAAATATCTCCTTATGCTTCTCTAAATACTTCTCGCATAACTGTCTTACTGCAAACATCTGATCCACGCACCCTCTTCCCCTCCTAAAACCGCACTGTTCTTCTCCTATTGCAACTTCCGTACACTTTATTATCCTCTCTATCAACACCCTGCCATACAGCTTTCCAACCACTGACAATAAACTAATACCTCTATAACTTGAACACTCCTGCCGATCTCCCTTCCCCTTGTACAACGGCACAATACATGCACTCTTCCAGTCTATTGGTACCATTGACACAGCAAAGCACACATTTAAAAGTCTCACCAACCAATCTATTATCACATCTCCACCCTTCTTTATACACTCCACAGCAATACCATCCAAACCTTCTGCTTTTCCCGCTCTCATTTGTTTCACTGCTTCTTTCACCTCATTTTCCTCAATCCTTTCATTCATTCCTTGCCACCTGGGTGGCCTGGGTAACCTATCTCCATCCACCTCTGCTTCAATCACTGCTTCTCTTCCATCTCTTGTATTTAACAAAGATTCAAAATACTCGGCATATCTTTTCCTCACTTCAACTGGTTCCACTAGTAATTCTCCATTTTCATCTTTCACTGACTCTTCCCTCTTTTGTCCTCCTTTCCTTACTTTATTTACCTCCTTCCAGAACATCTTCTTTCATTCTTCAAAATTCTCACTCAGCCTTTGGCCCCACCTTTCGTTTGCATCTTTTTTCGCTTCTCTAATTTTCCGTTTTGCCTCTCTCCTTTTCTCCTTGTACCTCTCCCATACCTCAACACTACCATCCTGTAAAACCCTCTCAAAACACTGTCTCTTCTCCTCAACTGTCTTTCTCACCGTATCATTCCACCACTCGCTTCCCTTCCTGATACCTCTGCCTCCTACTTTCCTTTTGCCGCATACTACCTCTGCACTTGCTTTCACTCCTTCCTTAAACTGTTGCC
>JBAKBP010023021.1:0-37697 GCA_037953745.1 Lithodes maja | reverse complement strand
CTATTGGAATAAGTAGATAAGATGGAATGAGAGGATGAAGGGAAAAAATGAATAAAATGTAATGATGGAACCATATTGCTCTGACTGTAATGAAGTAAAAAATATAAGTATAAAACGTATATACAGTATTATATATACTGTATGATAATTGCCAATACTATTTGATATTTTCTTCTTTATCCTTATATTAGATGGAATAAATAATACCAATGTACCGTTTTAGGGGTATATTATTCTAGACACTAAATACCTTTTTCATGTCTTCTTTAAACCATTATTTTGTGTTAGTGTTCAATGAAGTAATGGAATGTATAACGTGGATAAAAGGAGCTGAAGTGTATATCGTTCAAGGAGGTGGAAATCAATAGTTAGGTGACAATGTTGATGGAATGCGTGTGGAATTTGGAGGGAGGGACATACTCTCGAAGAAAAAGAAAAAGAATAATAAGGAGAGAAGTAATAGAAGAAGAGGAAGAAGAAGAAGAAAACGAAGACGATGAAGATGGCGAAGAGAAGAACAAGAACAATAAGAAGACGGAGAAAACGAAGAAGAAGAATAAGAAAGAATGATAAGAATGAGAATAAGCGAAAGAGAAGAAGCAGCAGCGGAATAGAAGAAGGAAGAAGCAGAGCAGAAGGAGGAGGAGGAGGAAGAGGAAGAGGAAGGAGGAAGAACAAGAACAAGAAGAACAAGAAGAAGTAGAGCAGAAGGAGGAGAAGGAAGAAGAGGCTTAGGAAGGTATTGGAGGGGGGCGATGAAGGAAAGTTATGAGGTGATGGTGGAGAGAGAGAGTGAGTGAGAGTGAGTAGAAGAGGAGGTAGAGGAAGAATAAGAAGTAAAGGGTAGGATGAAGGAGGAGGAGGAAGAGGGCTTAGGAAGATATTGGAAGGGGAAGCTGGGGGAAAGTTATGAGGTGATGGTGGAGAGAGAGAGTGAGAGTGAGTGAGTGAATTAGTAGAAGAGGTAGCCTAGAGTCGAAGAGTAAGACGTAAAGTGGAGGATGGAGGAGAAAGAGGCTTAGGAAGGTATTGGAAGGGAAGCTGGAGGGAAGTTATGAGGTGATGGTTAGGAGAGAGAGAGTGAGAGTGAGTGAGAGAGAGGTTGACGTTGACGTTGAAGATCTATTCTATCTATTGCCGGACACCGTGATCCTCGAAGGGGTGACCACGAACGAAACATCCCCCATGCACCTCTGTCCCCAGTCAGTTAACGCCTCTCCTCCGATCCAGCTCCGCTTTCACGTATATACTTCTTAACTCCATCCTCCCACCTCTCTCGGTCTACCTCTCCCTCTCTGTCCTTCCACCTCACTCGTACACTCTCTTAGTCATTCTCTCGCTTCCCATATGTTCCACATGGCAGAACCATATCAAGGTGTTCCTTTTTACACTTTCCAGCACATTTACATCCACACCACACTGCTGTCGTACTTCCTCATTCGTCTGTCTCAAGTAACTCTTGTCCACCCCTCTCACTCTTGGTTTGTGTCTCTCCAACAGCGCTCATGCTTCGCTCCCGTAAGTCAATGTCGGGATTACCACAGTGTCATGCAAGGACTTCTTTACTTCCATGCTGACCACCCTATTTCTTGTTACTGCTTTCAGCGTTCCTACAATCCTCTTCCCCTGTTGCACCCACTCCCGTACTTCTTAAGTAAGATAAGTATAGTTTCGTTGGAAATATAATGTTTATCAAATAGTTTATTGGCCATTGCATTGTAAATACAAATGCTAACATTATGAAGCAAATTTACCATTCAATTACATACTATTGAATGATGCGTAAATGATATTACTTCATGTTAATGTTAGATGAATATATACCGTATATATAGAAAGCCATACCTGTCAGAGTTTAAGAGGGTGATATAAAGTGAATATACGTGTGGAATAGATTAAGGGGAGATTTCCACTTGAGGGATTTTTTTTCTTGACCCCTTTCTCCCTCATGTTTAGCCCCATTGCTTTTGATATTATAAAACGTTTGCCCCATTAGTTTAGCGATTTTAAGAGCTTTCACCCCATATTAAGACCTTTCGTGCCATTCCGGTGTCGATTTTATCCTGGCGAGCGATAGCGAGCCTGTAATTTAAGAGGCACCGGCCTTCGGCCGGGACATTTTTCTACCGAAAAATTTACAAATTTATCTTGAAAGGGACTCAAGGGGGTATAATTTTAAGCTTGATGGAGGTCTAGGGAACAAAGTAAATACCTCCCCTTAAACTTGCAAATGAATAAATAAATATATAAATAAATACATAAGTAAATAAATATACAGAAGAAGCAAGAGAACCAAGACATTATGTATTCATTCTCGGTAAGCATCGTGTTTATTCATAACGTTTGGCCAACTTCTTAATGTCTTGCTTCGCGGTATTCATTATGCAGCTTTAAGGGGGAGGGAGTTGCTTTGTCTCCCTTATGTTTAGTCCCATTATCTCTGAGATTTTAAGACGTTCGTTCCATTAGTTTGGCAATTTTAAGACCTTTTGCACCATTTGTTGTCAGTATAAAGACATTTCGTGCCATTTAGGTGTCGATTTTTTCCTGGCGAGCGATAGCGAGCCTGTAGTTCTAGGAAGAATCGGCCTTCGGCCGGGAAATGTTTCTACCGAAAAATGTACAAAAGGGGTGTTTTTTCAAGCTTGATGGAGGCCGGTCCCTCCTTGATTACATGCTCGCTATCGCTCGCCCTGGAAAAAAATAGACATCTACAGTATATGACTCGAAAAGTCTTAATATTGACAAAAGAAAGGTTCGAAAGGTCTTTAAAGTCGCCAAACTAATGGGCCGAACGTCTTAAAATCTGAAATATTATGGGGTTAAGCATGAGCGAGAAGGGGGGCCAGAAAAACCTAGCATCCCCCCTTAAAGAATGAGTTGAGTGATCATTTAACCACTTGCAGGGGCGTAATGGGTACTGCGGATCATAACTTTAACTGTGTGTCAAATAATAATGGCTTAAGACAAGGGACTTCGTTTTGAGATAATATATACAAATTGTCCTGTTTGCATCTAATTTTGGGTGATTTTGTATGTGTATACTTTCAAATTAATCATGATAATACTGTATATATACAGTATTTATATATACCGGTATAATTTTTTTTGCTGGGGGGGGGGGGGTTAATAAATTGTTCCTGTACTAGCTCCTACTGACTCATCACTCTGGATGATGTATCAATGATTTACTCAATGATATACCTAATTCACTCAATTACTCATCCACTCATTCTTTCTCTCTCTCTCTCTCTCTCTCTCTCTCTCTCTCTCTCTCTCTCTCTCTCTCTCTCTCTCTCTCTCTCTCTCTCTCTCTGTCTCTCTCTGTCTCTCTCTCTCCCTCTCATCCACACACTCACTCACTCTCACTCGTCCAATCTGCCAGCATTAATCTATATTTGAAGACTCCCGGTATGAGTGTCTGTGTGTGTGTGTGTGTGTTTATTTGTGTTTGTTCGTCCGTGCGTGGGTTTAATGTTTACCTGCCTTGCTTCTACTTGGGTCTTGCTAGTATCTGACTCTTTAAATATACTGTACATCTTATTCATCTATATACTTATATATGTGTGTGTGTGTGTGTGTGTTTGTAATTGTGTGTGTGTATGTGTATGTGTATGTGTCTGTGTCTGTGTTGGTGTGTGTGTGTGTTTATTTGTGTTTGTTCGTCCGTGCGTGGGTTTAATGTTTACCTGCCTTGCTTCTACTTGGGTCTTGCTAGTAGCTGACTCTTTATATATACTGTACGTCTTATTCATCTGTATGTATCTATATACTTATTTGTGTGTGTGTGTGTGTGTATGTATCTGTGTGTGTGTGTTTGTGTGTATGTGTCTGTGTGTATGTGTGTTGGTGTGTGTTTGTAGTTATGTGTGTGTGTGTGTGTGTGTGTGTGTGTGTGTGTGCGTGTGTGTGTGTGTGTATGTGTCTGTGTGTGTGTGTGTGTGTGTATATATATATATTGCGAATCAAAGTAAAACAAACTCGAAAGAATTCTATAGTTATATCAGAAAGAAAAAAGTAGTTACTTCAACTGTTGGACCGTTAGTCGATGAAAAAGGAGAATACACCAAAGACGAAGTACAAATGAGTAATGCCCTCAATACCTTCTTTGCATCAGTTTTTACAACAGAAGACCTCAGTGATATCCCTACACCATCGCCGATTCAGATTGATAATTCAGATGTTCTAAGCAATATCACCGTTACAGAGAGAGAAGTATTGAATTGTTTAGATAAACTCAAGGTAAATAAAACGCCAGGACCTGATACAATCTCGCCTAGAGTTCTAAAGGAAGCTAAGAATGAGCTCTCCAAACCACTGACATAACTATTCAATAAATCCTTGCAGTCTGGAACTATGCCTGATTAGTGGAAGCTAGCCAACGTAACACCGATATTAAAAAAAGGCAGCAAATCCCTACCCAGTAACTATCGTCCAATTAGCTTAACCTCAGTTGTATGTAAAATGCTAGAAACGGTCATAAGAGACAGACTCGTAAATCACTTAGAGGAAAATAACATACTTAAAGATACTCAACACGGCTTTCGTAAAAAACGTTCCTGTTTAACAAACCTCTTAGACTTCTTCCACGATATCCTCAACCTCTACGATGAGAGTAAAGCTGTAGATATTATATACCTTGATTTTCAAAAGGCCTTTGACAAAGTTCCCCACAAACGTTTACTGCTAAAACTAAAAGCGCATGGAATACAAGACGGTGTGTTGAAATGGATAGAAAATTGGCTCAGCAACAGAAAGCAAAGGGTAGTCATAAACGGTAAGGCATCTAAATGGACCAATGTAAGTAGCGGGGTACCCCAGGGATCGGTACTAGGACCAATTCTCTTTCTAATTTACATCAACGACATAGATGAGGGTCTCACCTGCACAATCTCAAAATTTGCTGACGATACAAAAATTGCAAATAGCGTACTCTCAAAAGAACAAGTTGACGATATGCAACACAGTCTAGATAAATTGTCATGTTGGGCCCAAATTTGGCAAATGAGTTTCAATGCGGATAAATGTAAAGTACTACATGTCGGATACCTAAATGAGAAAGCAAACTATTCGATGAATGGCACTCAGCTTAAGAATGTAAACAGAGAAACTGATCTGGGAGTAACAATATCGAGTAACCTAAAACCGAGTCAACAATGTTCAGAAGTTGTTAAGAAGGCAAACAAAATAATTGGCTTTATAGGCAGGTCATTTGAGCATAAATCCAAAGAAGTTATCCTAACCCTTTACAATTCCTTAGTCCGCCCTCTTCTGGAATACTGCGTTCAATCCTGGTGCCCTTATTACCAAAAAGATATAAACAAGCTAGAACGAGTTCAACGTAGAGTTACCAAAATTATACCTAGCCTAAAGAACAAACCATACGAAGAGCGTCTTAGAGAATTAAATCTATTTCCTTTAACCCAGCGCAGATTAAGAGGCGACTTAATTCAAGTGTTCAAAATCATCAAAGGCATCGACAATATGAACTGTAGTAAGTACTTCACTATTGACCAATCTAATTACACGCGGGGAAACGGTTGCAAAATTATTGGTAAATCTTTTAACTCGCACGAATCTAAGAATTTCTTCTTCAATCGAGTTGTCAACTTGTGGAATGGGCTTCCCCGAGACGTTATAGACTGCAGCACCGTTGATTCATTTAAATTCCGCCTAGACAAATATCTCGCATCAAACCCGCGACTGACTGCGTTTGTAAATGAATAACTTTATCCTCCCCTCAGTTACTAACCCATATGTCCCCTACTAACTTCCTAGTCCTGCCACGTTAGTGGCAGGGCAGTAGTTCCCTTTCCAATGTTCCCTTACCCACTCTAAACCACTGTTTGGACACTTGATCCTCAGTGTTTTGGAGGACAAGCAGCCTAGAAGGGTCACTAGATCTGTTGTTGCTTGATTTCCTTTGTACTCCTTTGTGTGTGTGTGTGTGTGTGTGTGTGTGTGTGTGTGTGTAAACCCCCTGCTTTGAGGTGTATTAATGAAGTTGCGTTTTTATCTTCATGTTTGAGGGTTTTTTCCGTTTTATGATGAGTGGAGGCGTTGGGCAAGACTCTCGTGTGTGTGTGTTTGTTTATTATAATATATTGGTGTCTGTTTGTGTTTGTCTGTGTTCTTTTTCTCTCTCCCTGGTTTGTATCCATTTGGCCCCATTCAGCCAACTATTTTAAGACGTTTATCCCCATCCAGGTGTCGATTTCTTCCTAGCGAGCGATAGCGAGCCAGCATTGTATGGAGAAATCCGGCTTCGCCGGAGAAATTTTTCTATCGAAAAATGTACAAATTTAGCTTGCTGTCAAAACAAAAAAAATATATGTGGTTTGTTTGGTTATTTGTTAGTTGTGTTTTGTTGTGTGGTTTATTTGTGTATTTTTTGTTTGGATTGTCTTTATTTGTGTTTGTCTAAGTCTGTTTATTTGTGTTTGTCTACGTCTGTTTATTTGTGTTTGTCTACGTCTGTTTATTTGTGTTTGTCTACGTCTGTTTATTTGTGTTTGTCTAAGTCTGTTTATTTGTGTTTGTCTACGTCTGTTTATTTGTGTTTGTCTACGTCTGTTTATTTGTGTTTGTCTACGTCTGTTTATTTGTGTTTGTCTACGTCTGTTTATTTGTGTTTGTCTACGTCTGTTTATTTGTGTTTGTCTACGTCTGTTTATTTGTGTTTGTCTACGTCTGTTTATTTGTGTTTGTCTAAGTCTGTTTATTTGTGTTTGTCTAAGTGTTTATTTGTGTTTGTCTACGTCTGTTTATTTGTGTTTGTCTAAGTCTGTTTATTTGTGTTTGTCTACGTCTGTTTATTTGTGTTTGTCTACGCCTGTTTTTTGTTTTTGTTGTGTCTGTTTATAACCGATCTTTATTACATTAGTTGGTTCCTTTTTCTTTATCCACCTTTTTTTGGTTGTCTGTGAGTAGCGGTATAGAATATGTTATTGTGTATTTGACCTTCCGGGTTTACTATGATTTAATCACTTATCGAACTATAAACGAGCTTGCCTTATTTGATAATAATTTATTTACAGTGTCTTATCATTTGACACCGTAACTTAACCCTTTCAAGCTCCAATACGCGTTTCTGTTCTGTTTCTGGCTACTATTAAACGATTGTATTCAGATTAGTAACGGTATATGGAAGTCAAAGGGTTGATTGAGATAGTATTTACCCTTTTAATACCCACAGATACTTCCTAAGTTGCATAAAATCGTCTAATGATAGCCAAAATAAACTGCTAAAACGCGTCAGAGCTTCAAGGGGTTAATTTATGCTATATAGTCAACATATTGACTCTGGCTGCCACAAGATCGCCTATATAACCCCAGGAGGGGTAAGATGTTGGCAGGGAACCAGGTGGAGCCCAGTAGTGGTGCATCCACACCTAACTTCCGCAGCCCGGATAATTTGTGACAGAAACCTCACTACAAGCATGTAGCTGGGATCGAACCCACACTACCAGAGCCAAGCAACTTGAATACAATGACTCATTGTGTTCGACCACTGTGTGTGTGTGTGTGTGTGTGTGTGTGTGTGTGTGTGTGTTCCTGCTTAATCAATATAATACTGAGTCACTGACCTTTCTGTAGCATTCCTTTCTAAATGCCTCTCTCTCCCTCTCACTCTCACTCTCACTCTCACTCTCACATAGTATCTCTCTCTCTCTCTCTCTCTCTCTCTCTCTCTCTCTCTCTCTCTCTCTCTCTCTCTCTCTCTCTCAGATGAAAGTTCCTGATAAATTCTTGGTAAAATAAGAGACAGGGAGGTGGGAGGAGAAAAAAGAAGAAAATGGGAGTAGCAAAACGTAGAAGAAATGGGAAGAAATTATAGAAGGAGGGAATAAAGAAGAGAATAGAGGAGTACTTGAAGGAAGGAAGGAAGGAAGGAAGGAATGGAAATAAGTGACTAAATGAATGAATGATGTGTTGAAGGAAGAAGGGAAAAAAAGATAGAAATACAGAATAGCAAGAGGGAAGGAGAGAAGGAAGAAAGAAGAGAATGAAAAGAGGAATAATTCAAACATAAGAAGATTAATTGAAGACAAATTAAATGAAGGAAGGCCGGATTAGGAAGTAGCGAAGAAGAAGAAGAAGAAAAGAGATAGAGAGAGAAGGTGTCATGTAAATATTGAAGGCAGGAAGGTAAGACAAAAGAATGGAAGCAAGAAATGAGTCAACGCGAATAATCAATAAAGAAAGGAAGGGAAGAATGGAGGAAGGAAGTAGAGAAGGAAGAACGGAGATGAGAGAGAAAGGAAGAAGAGAATGGAGACACGAAACATGGAAGGAAGGAAGAAAGGAAGAATGGAAGGATGGAAACAATGGAGGCAGGCAGGCAGGCAGGCAGGCAGGCAGGCAGGCAGGCAGGCAGGGAGGGAGGGAGGGAGGGAGGGAGGGAGGGAGGAAAGAAATCGTGAAAGATATAGGGATGGAAAGGAAGGAAGTATGGACCGAGATAAAGAAGGATGGAAGAGAGGAAAAGGGAAGAAGGAAAAGACGAAGCGGAGAAGGAAGAAAGGAGAGTAAAGAGGAAGGAAGGAAAGCAAGGAGGAGAGAAGAAAATAAAAAGGACAATAATGTAAGAAAGAAGAAGAGAACGTAGGAAAAATATAAAGAGAGAATGCATGAAAGAATAAATGAAGGAAAGAAGATATCAGTGAACATTATCTCTCTCTCTCTCTCTCTCTCTCTCTCTCTCAAGCATATATATAACTAACTTAGCTAATTTGATCAATATGTGTTTTTCGATACCGTGTTATGTCTCCAGTTGATTTTGACATTGAACGTAAGGAGGGTCACCTGATTTGTTTTCTCTCTCCTTTTCTATCTTTCTGTGGCTTGTATCCATTCGGACCCATTCAGCCAACTGTTTTAAGACGTTTATCCCCATCCAGGTGTCGATTTCTTCCCGGCGAGCGATAGCGAGCCAGCATTGTATGGAGAAATCCGGCTTCGCCGCAAAAAAATTTCTATCGAAAAATGTAAAACTTTAGCTTGCTGTCAAAACTAAAAATATATATGCTGGCTCGCTACCGCTCGCCAGGAAAATATTGACACCTGGATGGGGGTAAACGTCTTAAAACAATAGGCTGAATGGGGCCGAATGGATACAAGCCAAAGAGAGAGGGAGAGAAAGAGAAAACAAGCGAGGTGGGCTCCCTTAATGGCCACTACTGAACTTGACTTTTAAGGCGCCTGCTAAGCTAACTAAATATGTCTGGTCCGGAGGGAAGTGAAGGGCAGGAGTGAATTATGTATGGTGTGGAAATGTCCGTTAAGTTCCTGTGTCTGTCTGTCTGATTCCGTGCCTGAGAGAGAGAGAGAGAGAGAGAGAGAGAGAGAGAGAGAGAGAGAGAGAGAGAGAGAGAGAGAGAGAGAGAGAGAGAGAGAGAGAGAGAGAGAGAGAGAGAGAGAGAGAGAGAGAGAGAGAGAGAGAGAGAGAGAGAGAGAGAGAGAGAGTAGCAGGAAGTTACTGGTAGTTTCTTAAAGATGAGGGAAGCTGGTGTGTGTTTATGTATATATATTAAGGGGGTCACCTGTTTTTGTTTTATCTTCTTTTCTCTCTGTCTCTGGCTTGTGTCCATTCGGCCCCATTTGGCCTACTATTTTAAGACGTTTATCTCCATCCAGGTGTCGATTTTTTGTATTATGTTATTATGTTTTGACAGCAGGCTAAATTTGTACATTTTTCGATAGAAAAAATGTTTCCGGCGAAGCCGGATTTCTCCATAAAATGCTGGCTGGCTATCGCTCGCCAGGAAGAAATCAACACCTGGATGGGGATACACGTCTTAAAACAGTAGGCCGAATAGACACAAGCCAGAGAAAGAGAGAAAAGGAGAGATTAAGGGGAGGTTTTTATTTGATTCCCTAGACTTCCATCAAGCTTAAAATTACTCCCCCTAGACCCCCTTTCAAGATAAATTTGTACATTTTTCGGTAGAAAAATTTCCCGGCTGAAAGCCGGTTCCTCTTATATTACAGGCTCGCTATCGCTCGCCAGGATAAAATCGACACCTACATGGCACGAAAGGTGTTAACATTGACAGAAATGGGTCGAAAGTTCTTAAATCGTCAAAATAATGGGGCGAAGTCTTAAAATTAGAAATGCAATGGGGCTAAACATGAGGGAGAAAGGAGTCAAGACAAAAATATCTCAAGTGGACATCTCCCCTTAAAGCAGGCGACTCCCCTTAACAGCACGCAGGGTATACAACCTACTCAGGTGTACAGTTGGAGACCAGTAATAAACCTGGTACAAACACCGTGGAGGACTATCTCTATCGGACCACCATATCAACATTATCCATAGGCCGTTTTCTTTTCATTATAGTCTGGCAATTATTGAACGATTTTCTTCAGCTTAGGAAGGACATCTACCCATTACAAGGCTACAGACTATCTCCATTAGTCCTTTTAACTATCACGTATCCTTCAAAAGCTTCATAAATTCGTCTTAACCCGTACAGCCCCCCAGCGACGCGTCTGACGCGTCGGCGATGTATGTAACGCACAGCCCCAGCGACGCGCCTGACGCGTCACCCTAATTGCACCGACCGTAACCTCAGGTGTAGCCACTCAAGAGGGCTCAGATTTGTATGGGAACTGTGTACGTATCCCACGCAACCGTGCCGATGGTTGAAAACTCTCAAAGTCCACGTGCGTGCGCGTGAGCGCGCAATAACCTGTTTTTTGGGGGTAATTGCCTTCAATTTTTTACTCTTGTAAAATACGTTTTCGGGGGCTCTGTAGGACCATTTTTTAAGCTTTTTGAGCAGTTTTTCGTGGTTTTTCCTTCATTCCTAACCCATTCGCTATTGTTTCTGAAATAAAACCATTTTTTGAAAACCGGCCGGGTTCTGGTGAACAAACATTACAAAACTAGCCGGGGCTCCACGGGTTAATGGAGCTGGAACCAAATATTAAAGCCATCACCGGTACAGAAAGGGATATACTGTAAAAGGTTACACAATATCGAATCTTTGAACATTTAAGGGGGGACACAGGATTTGTTTTATCTTTCTCTCCTTTTCTCTCTTTCTCTGGCTAGTATCCATTCTGCCCCATTCAGCCTTCTGTTTTAAGATGTTAACCCCCATCCAGGTGTCAATATTTTCCTGGCGAGCGGTAGCGACTCTAGCGAGCCAGCATATATAGATTTTTGTTTTGACAGCAAGCTAAATTTGTACATTTTTCGATAGAAAAATTTCTCCGGCAAAGCCGGAATCCTCCATACAATGCTGGCTCGATATCGCTCGCCAGGAAGAAATCGACACCTGGATGGGGATATAAATGTCTTAAAACAGTTGGCTGAATGGGGCCGAATGGATACAAGCCAGGGAAAGAGAGAAAAGGAGATTAAGATAAAACAAATTCGGTGTCCCCCCTTAACCCATTGGCTGTGGCTATGTTTGGGCTATTTAGGGCATATTCAGGCACTCCTGAATGATAAATCAAGCATCTGCATTAAATGAAGTGTATTCTGCCAAAACCTAGGCGAAAATAGCTTCAAAATGAGACCAGAACGGGCCCTGTACGTGGTCTGGTTCACCCGCAGTGGTGCCAGTGAAACGCGGGAAACCCGCTATTATGTAACACTCGCTCGCTTGGCTACACTGTTGAGAAAGACAGAGAGAGACCCGCGCGAGACACAGTCAACATCAGTGAGCCGCTCGGTGCTCTGAGGGTCGGAGGTGGGCCCCTCATGCTCCCGCCCACTGACACTCAATTTTTACGTTTTTTACAGGCTTTTAAAGCCTGGAAATTGCTTTAACTTGCCAGGGCGTTCCAGAACGTCACCCGCAGCGAAAGGGTTAAAGCCAAGTTCTGAGACGTCTGGGCTATACTAAAGCCTTGTACTGTCTCGTTTGCGTTCGATACGGATTCAACTGTGTGATTCGTCATTTATGCTCTTTACTGTACTGTACTTCTAACCATATTATTGCAATAGTTTAAGGGGAGATTTCCACTTCAGGGATTTTTTTCAGGACCCCTTTCTCCCTCATGTTTAGCCCTATTGCTTTTGAGATTTTAAGACGTTCGCCCCATTGCTTTTGAAATTTTAAGACGTTCGCCCCATTACTTTGACGATTTTAAGAGTGGTATTCTTAAACAATTCTTTCCCTTTGCAGCGCCTAATATCGATCGAATATTTTGGGAATGAGTGTTGTTTACAGATATTACACGGATTAGCACTCCTATTTCTCAAGCTAACGTAATTGTTCAGGTTATTTCGTCCATTAACGGCTCTGCGAAGGGAAAGAATTGTTTAAGAATACCGCTCTAAGAACTTTCGCCGCATATATGTCAATTTTAAGACCTTTCATGCCATTTTGGCGTCAATTTTTCCTGACGAGCGATAGCGAGTCTGTAATTTAAATGGAACTGGCCTTTGGCTAGGAAATTTTTCTACCGAAAAATGTACACATTGATCTTGAAAAGTGGTCTAGGGGCTATCATTTTAAGTTTGATGGATTTCTAGGGAACGAACTAAAAACCTCCCCTTAACACTATCTGGTCCGACATCTTCCGAGTTACACACACCTCCCCGTGGCGTAACAGATAGCGCGTCTGACTCACAACCAGAAGGTCTCGAGTTCGAGACCCGGGCGGGGAAGAGACATTTGGGCAAGTCTCCTAACTGTGTAGCTTCTGTTCACCTAGCAGTATAAATAGGAACCTGGAATAAGTGGACGAAGTTGTGACGTCCCATCTGGGGTTGGTGATCGGTTACAAGGCGAGATGGGTATCGTACTGGTTAACCTAAGCTACTGGTCAACCTAAGCCTTCGGGTGAGACTGGTACCGTAGTGAGAAGGGTACCGTACAGATTAACCCTAAGCCTTCGTTTCCAGATGTCGCCAATTGGCTAAAATACAGACTACACACACATCCACAGCCATTCCAACGATACATAAACACTTAACATGTATTTCACGCAATACATTCCCAGTTAAGGAGGCGCGATAATAATGAGCTTAGCTCGCATTGCGTGGATTCCCCTTAACGAACAAGCAAGTGAAAAATGCGTTGAGAATTACGCACTCATACATGTACACTCACGGTCAAGCGTCGTGTTCGTCTTCCATAATTGTAACTCAGATCATCTCTCTATTTAATAGTGAAAATATATTAACAGACATAAGTTTATATATTCAAGATTTATTCAGTGTGGTTTAGTAGTATTTTGTTTTCTTCAACTAACAGAGGGAAATTAATTTGAAGTTGTGAAGGTTGGACACTACGAGGGTGTAGTTATAGAGATGAATGTACACAGACTTCCTGTTAAGGGGGTAGTGCTTGGTTTTGGGTCTATATATTTATCTATTAATTTATTTGAGTGTCCTCGTTAGATCTCCATCAAGCTTAGAAAAAAAAAAACTAGACCCCCTTTCAAGATAAATTTGTAAATTTTTCAGTAGAAAATGTCCCGGCCGAAGGCCGGATCCTTCTAAATTTAGAGGCTCGCTATCGCTCGCCAGGAAAAACTTGACAGCTAAAGGGCACGAAAGGTCTCAAGATCGCCAAACTAACGGAACGAGTCTTAAAACCTCAAAACTAATATGCTAAACATGAAGGCGAAGGGGGTCCAGACAAAAGCGAGTACTACCCCCTTCAGGTCATAGACACTTGAATAATAATACGACGTTATCGTGTAACTTGTGAGGCTTCCCACCTTCCTTCCTGTCTGAGGGATGTCTGCGGTGTGTTCCTTAAGGGAGCCCACCTCGCTTTTTTCTCTTTCTCTCCCTCTCTCTTTGGCTTGTATCCATTCGGCCCCATTCAGCCCACTGTTTTAAGACGTTTACCCCCATCCAGGTGTCAATATTTTCCTGGCGAGCGGAAGCGAGCCAGCATATATATTTCTTTGTTTTGACAGCAAGCTAAATTTGTACATTTTTCGATAGAAAAATGACTGTTTATACACTAACGTCAAATAGCATTCGAATTCACGTTTCCTTTTTTACCAAATACAATTAGGTAAATCATATTGAAAAGAAAAAATATATAATATTAATAATATTGAAAGAGCAAAGCCGTAGCCCCTTGAATTCTGCCAATTGATGCATTGATATTTTTATCGTTTTTCCTTCATATTTGGCAACAAGGATATTCACTAAAGCGCTAGTAGGCCTATGTGGAGCTTTATCAGCTTCGTCCATTCATTTAATTTTACCCAACTACTGTTAGCTCATTCAGTACGGTGACACCAATTGTCCCTTTATTATGGCTCTCATTAGATCACAAAATGTAATATAGGAAGGATCCATAAATATTCAAAGGGTTAATTGAGATTGATTGTAGCCCATTAATTCCTAGAGTTCTTTCCTAATCTAACCAAAATGTCTGTTAGCTAGAATAAAAAGCAAAAGACGGCGCCGTACTGCATGGGTTAGCATCACTTGACCTTAGTCAAGCTCACTTGACGATCAGGTCAAGTGAAGGCACTGAGTGATAAGCCTTTACAGCGGCACATCGTATCTACTTTTTTCGAAGAGTTTTGAGAGAGTAGAAGGGGTGTTGGAGAGAGAGGAAGATGTTTGCAGTGGCTTTGCTGTGTGTTTGTATACGCCTTCAAGGAGTGCCGACTGGGTGCGAGCGAGCATGTGAAACACGGTTGGACGCGTACATACAAAAATCTATCTCCCTTGGCCTCGCATTCATTTCTCACTTTATCCATTTCACTTCTTTTTCCTTTTCCACCCCCTGTATTAGGTTTTAAGTTTTTCCTCTCTCCCTTCCTCTTATCATATATTCTCTTTCAATTTTTCCTTTTATTCCTCCATTTTGTGTTCATCCTTCCTACGTCTTTCCTTCATTCCCCGCTCCCCTCCTTTCTTCCCTTCCTTCCCACTCTCCTCTTGTCTCTCCTCCCTTTCCCTTCCCTTCATTCCCCTCCCTCACCTCTTCCCTCCGGCATCTCCTCCTCCTCACCAAACGAGTAACATTTTCTTTTCTACCAGTTCTTTTCATAGTCATTCCCCCACGCTCCTCATCATGTTTACATTTTGCCCGCGTTGCATGTCGGGAGTTTTGGCGGGCTTTTATTTTTGGCGCGCTTCTTGGTTTTTGGGATTTTTTTTTTTTGGCGCGCACTTATTTTTTTAGCAGGTTTCGTTTGGCGCCCGGTTTTTCCCTTCTGGCGGGATTTGGCACGCTTTTTTCTTCTGGCGGGATGTTTGGTTACGATTTTTTGATTTTGTGAACATCTGCATCTCTAAGAATTTGTTTTGGCTTGTTTTCTTCTTAGTTAGTACAAAGGAGTACAAAGGAAATCAAGCAACAACAGATCTAGTGACCCTTCTAGGTTGCTTGTCCTTCAAAACACTGAGGATCAAGTGTCCAAAGAGTGGTTTAGAGTGGGTAAGGGAACATTGGAAAGGGAATTACTGCCCTGGAACTAATATCCGTGGCAGGATTAGGAAGTTAGTAGGGGACAGATGGGTTAGTAACTGAGGGGGGGATAAAATAAAGTTATTCATTTACAAACGCAGTCAGTCGCGGGTTTGATGCGAGATATTTGTCTAGGCGGAGTTTAAATGAATCAACGGTGATGCAGTCTATAACGTTTCGGGGAAGCCCAATCCACAAGTTGACAACTCGATTGAAGAAGAAATTCTTAGATTCGTGTGAGTTAAAAGATTTACCAATAATTTTGCAACCGTTTCCCCGCGTGTAATTAGATTGTCCGATAGTGAAGTACTTACTACAGTCCATATTGTCGATGCCTTTGATGATTTTGAACACTTGAATTAAGTCACCTCTTAATCTGCGCTGGGTTAAAGGAAATAGATTTAATTTTCTAAGACGCTCTTCGTATGGTTTGTTCTTTAGGCTAGGTATCATTTTGGTAACTCTACGTTGAACTCGTTCTAGCTTGTTTATATCTTTTTGCTAATAAGGGCACCAGGATTGAACGCAGTATTCCAGAAGAGGGCGGACTAAGGAATTGTAAAGGGTTAGGATCACTTCTTTGGATTTATGCTCAAATGACCTGCCTATAAAGCCAATTATTTTGTTTGCCTTCTTAACAACTTCTGAACATTGTTGACTCAGTTTTACGTTACTCGATATTGTTACTCCCAGATCGGTTTCTCTGTTTACATTTCTTAAGCTGAGTGCCATTCATCGAATAGTTTGCTTTCTCATTTAGGTATCCGATATGTAGTACTTTACATTTATCCGCATTGAAACTCATTTGCCAAATTTTGCCAAAAGTTGGGTAAGTTGGAGGTCAGTAGGTTTGAAGTTTAATGGAAAGAAATTGGGTTACGATTTTTGCTTTTGTGGGCATCTGCATCTCTTAAGAATTTGTTTGGCTTGTTTTCTTCTTAGTTGGATAAGTTAGGAGGTCAGTAGGTTAGAAGTTTAATGGAAAGGAGTTGTGCAGTTCCATCTTTCTGGCCAAATCACATGGACGTTCTTTCCCGGCATCTTGTCTCGGCAACTCCGGTCTGGAGGCCGATACATTTTGGTTTTAGAGAGTTTTAAAGGATTTCAACCAACTTAAATAATTTATCCGCAGTCTAGTTGTTAATAGTTGCTTTAAGAAGGTCAGAAATTATTATTATGGTTAAGTCTATTTCAGCCAAATATAATCGTCTTCCTTCAGTTTCGCTGTCAATACCAAAGCAAACTAAGCTAAACAAATGTCAAGTAAGGTTCTAAATTTAAGCTTTATAAAATTCCAACCAACTATAATAATTGACCTTCAGTCTAACAATCGATACCAATACATAAGAGAGCCAGTTAACCCCTTCTGTACCGGCGACGTCTTTATAACTCTTTCTAGCTATATTTAGACGATTTTGTGCAGTTTAAGAAGGATCTGTGGTAGTAAAGGGTTAAGTGAGATAGTTTGAAGCTTTTAATTGCTGGAGGCCCTTTTTTAATGCATAAAATCGTCTAATAGTAACCAGAGGAAAGCTAAAATTACGTAGCCTGTAATAAAGGGGTTAAGTAATGTCAAAATGAAGTTCTAAATTCAATGTTTATAAGATATAATACTCTACCTTCAGTCTAGTCGGCGATACCAATATAAACGAGATCAAGTTTCAAAATGAAGTAGATTTCTACCAACTACATCAATATACCTTAATTCTAGTGTCGATACCAATGCAAAGAAGATAATAAATCTTGCCAAAATAAAATTACAAATTAAAGTTTATAAAGATTAGGCCAACTATAATAGTCTACCTTTAGTCCTTTTGTCTACGTAACCCTTTGAGTACCAGCGACGTGTGTTATCTTTGAGTACCAGCGACGTGTGTTATCTTGAGTACAGCGACGTGTGTTTTCTTATATTCTAGCTATATTTAAATTTTAGAAGATATTATGCAGCTTAGGTGGGATCTGCGGTAGTTAAAATTATTACTTGAGAGAGTTTGAGGGCATCCTATTGCTAGTGGTCCTTCCTAATCTGAATAAAATCGTCTAATAGTTGCCACAGTATAATGAAAAGGACTTCACCAGTACTGTATGGGTTAAGGGGAGGTATTTAGTTTGTTCCCTAGACCTCCATCAAGCTTAAAATTACACCCCTTGAGTCCCTTTCAAGATAAATTTGTACATTTTTCGGTAGAAAAATGTCCCGGACAAAGGCCGGTTCCTTTTAAATTACAGGCTCGCTATCGCTCGCCAGGATAAGATCGACACCTGAATGGTACGAAAGGTCTTAATATGGGGTTGAAAGTTCTTAAAATCGCTAAACTAATGGGGCAACGTTTTATAATATCAAAAGCAATGGGGCTAAACATGAGGGAGAAAGGGATCAAGAAAAAAATCCCTCAAGTGAAATCTCCCCTTAACGGTACCAATACAAAACAATGAGATCAGAAGTATCCCCAGCATATCATAGGATGCCCCTCTTTGCTTCGAGGCATTAGTGTGATCACATTTATTACATTGTTAATCTGTCCTATTATCTCGTCGGCGTCATGTTGCCAAAATCCAGTTGCCCGCCCAAAGTTGCCCCCCAAAAACTGCTCGTGTAAACCCGTGTTTTAAAAGCGAGGCGATGAGTACTGCTGGCTTTCATTTCTGTATTTACCAAGGGCTTGCTCCGGGCTACCTTCTTCATCCCCCCTCTCCCCCCCCCCCCCCCTCTCCTCTCTCCTCTCTCTCTCTCTCTCTCTCTCTCTCTCTCTCTCTCTCTCTCTCTCTCTCTCTCTCTCTCTCTCGCTCGCTCGCTCGCTCGCTCGCTCGCTCTCTGAGGATGGAGCGAGAGCTACAAATGGAGAGATAGATAGAGAGGGAGAGAAAGAGTGAGGTAAAAAGATAACGACGAAATTGAGGAAAGATATTCGAAGGGGGGGGGGGGGGAGGTGGAGATAAGGGGAGTGTAAGGAAATAGAACGGCAGGCTGAGAGAGAGAGAGAGAGTAATTCACGAAAGGATGAAAACGAGAACATTCCTAAAACTTGCATACTGTATAATTATAGCATGAGTCTTCACCTTCTTCTTTCCCTTCTTTCCTTCTGTTTCTCTTTAGTGTTGCTATTTTCCTGGTGCTTGTCATTCCTGATGCCGCTAGAAAGAGGCTGTGTTTTGCTGAATTGATTTTGTCGTCTCTGGAACCTTTGACGCACTACTCCTCCTAACGGCTGAAAATGGACACTAAGACCACAGTTGCAGAGTCAATATTGAACCTGCCAGATTTCCACTACCAACTGTAATGGCTCTTGCACCGCAAGATTTGTCGTCTCCAGTACTGTTGACGCACTACTCATCCTAAAAGGCTGTCTCCACGATATTGAACACAAAGACTAAGGTTGTTGGCAGAGAAAATGAATGAAGTTAATCTGCCAGACTTCCGGTACTGCGCTGAGAGATTGTCTAAAACGGGATGTAGTAGATTCATCCGCCATTATTTATATACATTTGCTCCATGAAGGGGGGGGGGGGGGGGGGGGGTCACATTATTGGAGGGGAAAATAATATGCCTCACGTATCTTACTGCATCATGTACAAGATATAGTACCGTACAAGGCGAATTGAGAGGGGGATCGCGCTAGTCTAGTTATCGTAAGCAGTACCTTCTTGATATGGCACTGTCATGTTGTAGCACTGTTGAGGCTGGTGTGTTGCAGGTACAGCAGATGCTGCAGGGGGACTTTACCTCGGCCACAGTAATGACATGGTGGGACACTGTTCTGGCAAGGCTTAATTGACCATTTGCGAGTTTCAGGCTATAAGGAAGTTGGAGCCGTGTACATCGATATTATAGAGAAATGCAAAAATAATGTGGGTTTCTGATGGATTAAGAGTATGATCAATGTGGTTTTGTGTATTTGTAAATGTATTATGACCGTATTTTAGCTGATAATTCTACTAACTATTGATGGCCACAGCTCCAACTTCCTTATAGACCAAAACTCGCAAGTGGTCAATTAACCCCTTCAGCACGATGACGTTATTTTTAACATGTGCTGGTTACAATTAAACTATTTTCTTTAGCTTACAATCTACCTATAGGACTCAAAAGGGTAATTACGATCTCAATAAAGCCTCTAAATAACATAGGTCCTTCTTAGACTGCATAAAATCGTCTAATTTTAGCCAGAATCACAGGTTAAAAGGCGTCATAGTGCTGAAGGGGTTAAATATTCAGAAAGTTGCATTTGTAGATTGTGAATGAAAAATGAGCTGAAGTGGACTATCTCGTGCATGCTGTTTTCTTCTGATCTCCTCTTTCCCCTCTCTTTATGCCAGTCCCTCTTCCCTCCCATAATAGCCCACACCTTTCCATCACCTAACCTATTTTATGGGATATACAGTATATTTTACATTTGTGGTAGCCTGAATATCTAACAGCTCCAGTACTTTAGTTTATTACGGTTGTGAACTTGGATAGGAGACAGAAAGTACATACCTGGTACATTATACATTTACCCATTCTGGACACTATATACATTAACCCATTCTGGACACTATTAGACAATTTTATTCAGCTTTGGAATGATCTGTGGTAGCTCAAAAGGTTACGTACATGAGATAGTCTGTAGTCTTATAATTGTTAGAGGTCGGCCCCGAACTCAATCAAATCGTCTATTAATTACCAAAATTTGATTCTCGGACAACTCGACCAGTATATCTCAACCAGTTAATATTCAACTAGAGCCAATTTGCACACTTAACCTAACCTGACCTGACCTAGCTATATTGGTTGATTTGGCACTGGTTGAGAGCTACTATGTTGAAATGGTGTACTGGTTGAGAGGTACTGGTAGAAATGGTGTATATACTGGTTGAGTGCTACTGGTAGAAATGGTTTACTGGTTGAAATGGTGTACTGGTTGAGAGCTACTGGTAGAAATGGTGTACTGGTTGAGAGCTACTGGTAGAAATGGTGTACTGGCTGAGAGGTACTTGGAGAAATGGTGTACTGGTTAAGAGGTACTGGTATAAATAGTGTACTGGTAGAAATGGTGTATTGGTTGAGAGGTACTGGTAGAAATGGTGTACCGTACTGGTTGAGAGTTACTGGTATAATTGGTGTACTGGTTGAGAGGTACTGGTAGAAATGTTGTACTGGTTGAGAGGTACTGGTAGAAATGGTGTACTGGATATGTACTGGGACAAATGGTGCACTGGTTGAGAGGTACTATAGTTAGTAGAAATGGTGTACTGGTTGAGAGGTACTGGTAGAAATGGTGTACTGGGTGAGAGGTACTGGTAGAAATGGTGTTCTGGTTAAGAGGTACTGGTAGAAATGGTGTACTGGGACAAAGGGTGTACTGGTTGAGAGGTACTGGGACAAATGTACTGGTAGAAATGGTGTACTGGTTGAGAGGTATATACTGGTAGAAATGGTGTACTGGTTGAGAGGTACTGGTATAAATGGTGTACTGGTTGAGAGGTACTGGTATAAATGGTGTACTGGTTGAGAGGTACTGGTATATATGGTGTACTGGTTGAGAGGTACTGGGACAAATGTTGTACTGGTAGAAATGTTGTACTGGTTGAGAGGTACTGGTAAAAATGGTGTACTGCTTGAGAGGTACTGGTAGAAATGGTGTATTGGTTGAGAGGTATTGGTAGAAATGGTGTACTGGTTGAGAGGTACTGGTAGAAATGATGTACTGGTAGAAATGGTGTACTGGTTGAGAGGTACTGGTAGAAATGATGTACTGGGACAAATGGTGTACTGGTTGAGAGGTACCGGTACTGGTATAAATGGTGTTACTGGGTTGAGATCCCCGGTCACCCTTTGCGCCATATGGGCCTTGACAAATGGCCACTTAGACCGTGTCCTATTTACTGCTATATAAAGAAGATAGACGAGAGAGAGAGAGAGAGAGAGAGAGAGAGAGAGAGAGAGAGAGAGAGAGAGAGAGAGAGAGAGAGATGGGGGGGGGGTATCGTAGAAAAGGGTAAAGCATTGATAAACGGAATGTAAAAGAGATGACATTAGTAAATTATAGTTAGGATGTAAATATAAAACCTGTATATACGGAGAATAGGTGGCTCCCGCCTTTCAACACATTTCCACCCCTATTCTGCTCAACTTTCCAACCCAAAAGTGAACCAATTTTTCCAGTATTTCTTCCACTCAAGAAGTACAAACTCTTGAACTCTCTCCCTCACTATATCTTTCCCTCATCCTATGACTTAAACTGCTTCAAGCTGTGTGGCCAGACATTTGGACTCTTACTAACTTTGAATTTAACTCTATCACTTTCAATTTCGAGAGGGACACTTTTTACATGCAACCTTGCCTTTTGTCTCCTTCATACACACAGCAGTTAAGGGGAGACAGACCGTTTTTCCGGACCCCCTTCTCCCTTATTTTTAGCCCCACTATTTTTGAGATTTTAAGACGTTGGTGCCATTAGTTTGGGGATTTAATGACCTTTCACCCCATTTGTTTGTCAATATTAAGACCCTTCGTGCCATGTAGGCGTCGATTTTTTCCTGGCGAGCGATAGCGAGCCTGTCATTTTAGTAGGAATCGGCCTTCGGCCGGGACATTTTTCTACCGAAAAAAGTACAAATCTATCTTGAAGGGGGGTCTCGGGGGTGTTTTTCTAAGCTTGATGGAGGTCTAGGGAGGAAACAAAAAATATATATATATATACAGTATACTGTATATATTAATACAGTATACTGTATATATTAATACAGTATACTGTATATATATATATATACAGTATACTGTATATATTAATACAGTATACTGTATATATTAATACAGTATACTGTATATATATATATATACAGTATACTGTATATATTAATAGACCAAACCAAATTGTATAGGAGCAAACAGAACATAACAGAGGGATAGAAAGAAACACGAGCCAAGGAAGCCGTTAAGGGGGGTCACCGTTTTTGTTTTTGTTTTTATCTTTCTCTCTTTCTCTGGCTTATGAAAGAGAATGGCAGAGTGCGCGTAAGAAAGACAAGGGAGGCTCCATTTTTTTTTTTTTTTTTTTGTGAGCTATTCCCTGGCTGTTTCTGTTACTGTATATCACATTATATTAAGGGAGCCCACCTCGCTTTTTTTTCTCTTTCTCTCCCTCTCTCTTTGGCTTATATCCATTCGGCCCCATTCAGCCAACTGTTTGAAGACGTGTATCCCCATCCAGGTGTCGATTTCTATCGCGAGCCAGCATTGTATGGAGAAATTTTTCTATCGAAAAATGTACAAATTTAGCTTGCTGTAAAAAAAAAAAAAAAAAAATGTATATATATTCTGGCGAGCGGTCAGGAAAATATTGAGACCTGGATGGGGGTAAACGACTAAACGTCTTAAAACAGTCGGCTGAATGGGGCCGAATGGATACAAGCCAAAGAGAGAGGGAGAGAAAGAGAAAACAAAAAAGTGAGGTGGGCTCCCTTAATATAATATGATATACTGTAAAAGAAACAGCAAGGGAACGGCTCATAAAAAAAAAAAAAAAAAAAAAAAAGTGGAGCCTCCCTTGTCTTTCTTACGCACTCTGCCATCTCTTTCATAATATATGTTCACAAAAGACGGGCGAGCGTTTTTTATTTAAGGGGAGACGGACCTGTTTTTTATTTAAGGGGAGACGGACCTGTTTTTTATTTAAGGGGAGACGGACCTGTTTTTTATTTAAGGGGAGACGGACCTGTTTTTTATTTAAGGGGAGACGGACCTGTTTTTTATTTAAGGGGAGACAGACCTGTTTTTTTATTTAAGGGGAGACGGACCTGTTTTTTATTTAAGGGGAGACGGACCTGTTTTTTTATTTAAGGGGAGACGGACCTGTTTTTTTATTTAAGGGGAGACGGACCTGTTTTTTTATTTAAGGGGAGACGGACCTGTTTTTTATTTAAGGGGAGAAGGACCTGTTTTTTATTTAAGGGGAGAAGGACCTGTTTTTTTATTTAAGGGGAGACGGACCTGTTTTTTTATTTAAGGGGAGACGGACCTGTTTTTTTATTTAAGGGGAGACGGACCTGTTTTTTATTTAAGGGGAGACGGACCTGTTTTTTTATTTAAGGGGAGACGGACCTGTTTTTTATTTAAGGGGAGACGGACCTGTTTTTTTATTTAAGGGGAGACGGACCTGTTTTTTTATTTAAGGGGAGACGGACCTGTTTTTTTATTTAAGGGGAGACGGACCTGTTTTTTATTTAAGGGGAGATGGACCTGTTTTTTTATTTAAGGGGAGACGGACCTGTTTTTTATTTAAGGGGAGACACCTGTTTTTTTATTTAAGGGGAGACGGACCTGTTTTTTTATTTAAGGGGAGACGGACCTGTTTTTTATTTAAGGGGAGACGGACCTGTTTTTTTATTTAAGGGGAGACGGACCTGTTTTTTTATTTAAGGGGAGACAGACCTGTTTTTTTATTTAAGGGGAGACGGACCTGTTTTTTATTTAAGGGGAGACTCACCTGTTTTTTTATTTAAGGGGAGACGGACCTGTTTTTTTTTTTTGTTATTAGTTCATTTATTCCGTACTTTTTATTTAAGGGGAGACGGACTTTTTTTTGTTATTAAATAATTTATTCCTTTATTTCTTAGTTTCTGGCTAGACCTCCACCAAGCTTAGAAAAACACCCCATAGAACCCCCTTCAAGATAGATTTGTACATTTTTCAGAAGAGAAATGTCACGGCCGAAGGCCGATTCCTTCTTAAATTACAGGCTCGCTATCGCTCGCCAGGAAAAAATCGACACCTAAACGGCACGAAGGTTCCTAATATTGACAAAGAAATGGGGTGGAAGGTGATAAAATCCCCAAACTAATGGAACCAACGTCTTGAAATCTCAAAATTAGTGGGGCTAAACAT
This sequence comes from Lithodes maja, assembly GCA_037953745.1. Taxonomy (NCBI): domain Eukaryota; kingdom Metazoa; phylum Arthropoda; class Malacostraca; order Decapoda; family Lithodidae; genus Lithodes; species Lithodes maja. The sequence goes on along the minus strand of JBAKBP010023021.1, from coordinate 13,433 downwards.
TAGGGAGAAGGAGGTCCAGAAATACGGTCTGTCTCCCCTTAAGATGAAAAATAAGGCTGGACATTGAGGAGCACAACTCCAAGACCTGACACAACTTAGCGTGATATACACATGTTACATAAATTAACGTACCGGTAGCTTAAATTAAGTTTTAATTAAGGGGAGGCAGACCGTTTTTCTGGACCCCCTTCTCCCTAATGTTCAGCCCCACTAGTTTTGAGATTATAAGACGTTCGGCCCATTAGTTTGGCGATTTTAACACCTTTCGCCACATTTCGTTGTCAATTTTAAGACCTTTCGTGCCATTTAGGTGTCTATTATTTCCTGGCGAGCGATAGCGAGCCTGCAATTTTAAGAGGAACCGGCCTTTGGCCGGGAAAATTTTCTACCGAAAAATGTACAAATTTATCTTGAAGTGGGGGTCTATTTTTTTTTCCCCCTAAGCTTGATGGAGGTTTAGGGAGGAAACTAAAAAAAAAAAAAATATATATATATATATATATATATAAATATACTAATAGACCAAACAAACGGTCAGTCTCCCCTTAACATATCATGCAATGTATACGTTGCAAGGCATACGTAGAACGGAAGAGCTGGGCATGGAGGAGCCATTCCTAAAGACCTGACACAACTTCGCATAATACACACATATTACACAAATTAACGTAACGTAGAAAGGGGCATAAGGGGACACCGACTGCTTTTTTGGCCTATAAATTCATTCATTCATAAATTCTTAGTTTCCTCGCTAGATATATTTGTACATTTTTCGATAGAAAAATGTCCCGGCCGAAGGCCGATTCCTCTTACAATTACAGGCTCGCTATCGCTCGCCAGGAAAAAATCGACACCTAAATGGCATGATAGGTCCTAAAATGTATTACGAAATGGGACGAAAGATCTTAAAATCGCCAAAAAAATGGGCCGAACGTCTAAAAATCTCAAAACTAATTGGGACTAAGGACGAGGGAGAAAGGGGACCATCTCCCCTTAATAGGGCAAACTTAATATATCATGCAATGTTTTTAAATATACAGACAAGAAAAGCCGTTTGAACCTATCGAGAACATCTAAATATTCTTACCTGATCTTATAACTAACTCAGAACCCTACTTATCACCATAGTCTATTGTTTTTCCTACTGATGGTAAATTGAATCTTTTAGCATATGATTTTTTGATAATTAATGGAAATATATGACACTACTATGGCTGTGTATCGTATTAACACCTTACGAGCGGCCGCGTCAGTTTTTATCCACTACGCGCCAAGCGGGTTTTTTTTTTTACCATAAATGGCCTTGTTTCCGTGCTCTTTTTCATGCATAAACAAGAGCCAGAGCGTAATACAATTATGTATCCCTGAAAGGGCATTATTTGAGCTTTCCAATGACACCTGAACCATCCTTCTACGATCACTGGTTGTCTTGCAACGATCGATCGTGCAACCGAAGGGCAAAATCGCTAAAATACGGTAATTTCGTTACATAATTACAGTACGTGTGTAGCGAGGGAGGGAGGGTGGATGTGTGTGGAGTAGATGTCAGTAGGCCCACGGGAGCCGTGGCGAGCGATCATGAGGCAACCTACACTCCTCCCGTCGCTCGTCTCTCTCTCAGAGCCAATATTGCGCCAAAATTGCACACAGACTTAAGTCTGGCCCCGCCACATAGTCCAGATTTTTCGATACCGACTTAAGTCGGGCCCCGCTAATAAGGGGTTAATGCCAAGTTTTCATAATTAACATCGTATTTTGCTACAAAATTTACCTTATAGCTGAGTAACAAAGATAGAAACATGACAATTTACCCTCAGCTGGAAAACAAATAGACGTCTATTTGTTTCAAGCTGAGGGTAAATTGAATCTATTAGCATCTGATTTCTCGATTCTTACTGCAAAATATGATACTGCTATGTCTGTGCGTCATAATATGATACTGCTATGTCTGTGCGTCATAATATGATACTGCTATGTCTGTGCGTCATAATATGATACTGCTATGTCTGTGCGTCATAATATGATACTGCTATGTCTGTGCGTCATAATATGATACTGCTATGTCTGTGCGTCATAATATGATACTGCTATATCTGTGCGTCATAATATGATACTGCTATGTCTGTGCATCATAATATGATACTGCTATGTCTGTGCGTCATAATATGATACTGCTATGTCTGTGCGTCATAATATGATACTGCTATGTCTGTGCATCATAATATGATACTGCTATGTCTGTGCGTCATAATATTGCCAGGTTTTCATAATTAGCAACTTATTTCGTAGTAGCCGAGTAATCAGGATGGAGGGATATCGATTTACCATCAGGTGGAATAAAGTTAAGTAACACCCCGTTCTTATCATTAATCATCAATTACAAACCCCAATGTACTCGAATAAACTAATGAAAGCATATGGTCCTCCCGGGATTCGAACTCGGGACACCACACCCAGAACATAAGCACCTAAACCATTACACCACCAACACAGAGTATAGTCAGCTAGCATGCCGTACCTGATCTTATAGCTAACCCAGAACCCTACCTATCAGAGTCAGAGCTATTATACCTTAGCATAATAATATTACCTAAATAGTTTCCCCCTAGTAGATAATAGAGGGTACCGGTACCTATTTTAAGGGAACCCACCTCGCTTTTTGTTCTCTTTGGCTTGTATCATTTCGGCCCCATTCAGCCTACTGTTTTAAGACGTTTACCCCCATCCAGGTGTCAATATTTTCCTGGCGAGCGGTAGCGAGCCAGCATATATATATTTTTGTTGACAGCAAGCTAAATTTGTACATTTTTCGATAGAAAAATTTCTCCGGCGAAGCCGGATTTCTCCATACAATACTGGCTCGCTATCGCTCGCCAGGAATAAATCGAAACTTGGATGGGAATACACGTCTTAAAACAGTTGGCTGAATGGGGTCGAATGGATACAAGCCAAAGAGAGAGGGAGAGAAAGAGAAAACAAAGCGAGGTGGACTCCCTTAACGAAAGGCTGCGAGATTGAGGAGAACGGCTAAAAAATTTAGAGACGGAGTACCACCAATTTATTATAGATGAAAATATGGAGACGTAGTACCACCAATTTATTATCGATAAAATGCGGAGGGGCCAGGGCGAGGTAAGTGAGGAGAAACCCAGCAAGAAAAAGAAAAAAGAAAAGAAAACAAAAATACAGAAAATATATATCCAGACAAAATTGCACAGGATAATATCTTGGGAAAACATGACAGGTAATTTATATGAGGACAACATCTCGGGGAAAAAGTGGCATAGAAAATAAATATATACTGTATAATTATACAGTATTTTATATATATATATATATATATATATATATATATATATATATATATATATATATATATATATATATACCAGTATATATATATATATATACCGGTATATATATATATATATATATATATATATATTTCTAGTCTCTCAGTGGGGATCGAACCATCGACCATCAGGACGATAGCCGACGCATTAATCAATTACACCACGGTAGTCCCCCGCCAATGGGGAGTCACCTTGTCGTGGTGGCGGGGCTTGAAGCGGGGTCGTTGGTGTCACTCTCTTTAGGGCAGGGATTCAATCGGCGTCGTGGACAAAGTGCCCCCCGTCGTCATTGGGGTAAGCGGAACCTCCCGGTGACGACGTTTTTCGGGTTCCCATTTTGTTTTAATTTTGCGGAGGATTTCCTCCCTATTTTAACTAAATTGTGCCGGCTAGGCTCGAGAGCCTTCCCTCGCTGAGTCTGGAGTACTGGCTCCTCTCCGTTTACAGGGGCCGTGGCGGTCTAGCTCACCGCCCGAGGGGGCTGGTCCCGGGAGCGGCGACGTGGTTGCCCGCGTTGATGCCCCTGGGGTCGCCCATCAGTGGGGACCGGTCTCGGTTCCAGGGGTCCGTTTTCCCTTCCTGGTGGGTTTCCTGGCTTCTGTCCGGCTGCCTTCCATTACGCACAGATTGGGGATGATTGCAATTAACTTTGCCCTCGGTCCTAGTATAGCGGTTTTGCCTAAGCTTGGCCTTTCTGTGCGTTTTGGTGCTATCCCCCCTAGTCTAGGGGGGTAGGGTATGAGGATGAGCCCCCTGGAGACCTGCCCCTGTTTGCGCCACCGGTATAGAGGCTGGGGCTCCCTGACTCATGACGGAAGGTTCTCTGTTGGCCCTTTTGGTATGTTCTTTATTTATTGTTTTGTTTCTATTTTTTCTTTTTCTTTCTTTTTTTCCCCTCGGTTATGTTTTTCTTTCTTTTTTTATTTCCGATAAAATGAAAATCGAATAGTAAAAACAACTAGGGTCATCATGGATCAGCCATGCAAACCTCCTCCCCTGGATCCAGCTTTGGCGCCCCTGGTACTTGACCTTTGCATTCCCCTGGACTCTCCATCTGACCTTCCTCTGCCCTCTGAGTCTACCACCTTGGACACCTCCCCTCCGAGTTGTTTCGAATCTGATGGTCTCTCACGCTCTGATACTAAATTACCTGCTTCTACGACTAAGGATTCCCATCCTCCATCTGTGGACCCTACAATGGCCCCTGTTCATATCGACTCTCCACAGAGCCCAACTACACCTGCCACTCATGATTTAAATGTCCCTCCCCTCTCCCATCGAAATACTCGGCGTCCAGGCCATAATAATAAGCCCAAATGGTGGAATAAAGATATTTCAAACTGCCTGCTTGCTAAAAAATTTGCTAATGATAGATTAAAATCCTCACAAAATGACGAAGAACGGCTGAAATTTGTAGAGCTACGACGCAAAGCCAAAAAGTTAATTAAGCAAAGTAAAAAGACCTTAGAGTTACATATTGCGAATCAAAGTAAAACAAACCCCCCGAAAGAATTCTATAGTTATATCAGAAAGAAAAAAGTAGTTACTTCAACTGTTGGACCGTTAGTCGATGAAAATGGAGAATACACCAAAGACGAAGAACAAATGAGTAATGCCCTCAATACCTTCTTTGCATCAGTTTTTACAACAGAAGACCTCGGTGATATCCCTACACCATCGCCGATTCAGATTGATAATTCAGATGTTTTAAGCAATATCACCGTTACAGAGAGAGAAGTATTGAATTGTTTAGATAAACTCAAGGTAAATAAAACGCCTGGACCTGATACAATCTGCGCCTAGAGTTCTAAAGGAAGCTAAGGATGAGCTCTCTAAACCACTGACATTACTATTCAATAAATCCTTGCAGTCTGGAACTATGCCCGATCAGTGGAAGCTAGCCAACGTAACACCGATATTAAAAAAAGGCAGCAAATCCCTATCCAGTAACTATCGTCCAATTAGCTTAACCTCAGTTGTATGTAAAATGCTAGAAACGGTCATACGAGACAGACTCGTAAATCACTAAGAGGAAAATAACATACAGTACTTAAAGATACTCAACACGGCTTTCGTAAAAAACGTTCCTGTTTAACAAACCTCTTAGACTTCTTCCACGATATCCTCAACCTCTACGATGAGAGTAAAGCTGTAGATATTATATACCTTGAATCAAAGTTCCCCACAAACGTTTACTGCTAAAACTAAAAGCGCATGGAATACAAGACGGTGTGTTGAAATGGATAGAAAATTGGCTCAGCGACAGAAAGCAAAGAGTAGTCATAAACGGTAAGGCATCAAAATGGACCAATGTAAGTAGCGGGGTACCCCAGGGATCGGTACTAGGACCAATTCTCTTTCTAATTTACATCAACGACATAGATGAGGGTCTCACCTGTACAATCTCAAAATTTGCTGACGATACAAAAATTGCAAATAGCCTACTCTCAAAAGAACAAGTTGACGATATGCAACACAATCTAGATAAATTGTCATGTTGGGCCCAAATTTGGCAAATGAGTTTCAATGCGGATAAATGTAAAGTACTACATATCGGATACCTAAATGAGAAAGCAAACTATTCGATGAATGGCACTCAGCTTAAGAATGTAAACAGAGAAACCGATCTGGGAGTAACAATATCGAGTAACCTAAAACCGAGTCAACAATGTTCAGAAGTTGTTAAGAAGGCAAACAAAATAATTGGCTTTATAGGCAGGTCATTTGAGCATAAATCCAAAGAAGTTATCCTAACCCTTTACAATTCCTTAGTCCGCCCTCTTCTGGAATACTGCGTTCAATCCTGGTGCCCTTATTACCAAAAAGATATAAACAAGCTAGAACGAGTTCAACGTAGAGTTACCAAAATGATACCTAGCCTAAAGAACAAACAATACGAAGAGCGTCTTAGAGAATTAAATCTATTTCCTTTAACCCAGCGCAGATTAAGAGGTGACTTAATTCAAGTGTTCAAAATCATCAAAGGCATCGACAATATGAACTGTAGTAAGTACTTCACTATCGACCAATCTAATTACACGCGGGGAAACGGTTGCAAAATTATTGGTAAATCTTTTAACTCGCACGAATCTAAGAATTTCTTCTTCAATCGAGTTGTCAACTTGTGGAATGGGCTTCCCCGAAACGTTATAGACTGCATCACCGATTCATTTAAACTCCGCCTAGACAAATATCTCGCATCAAACCCGCGACTGACTGCGTTTGTAAATGAATAACTTTATTTTATCCCCCCCTCAGTTACTAACCCATCTGTCCCCTACTAACTTCCTAATCCTGCCACGGACATTAGTTCCAGGGCAGTAATTCCCTTTCCAATGTTCCCTTACCCACTCTAAACCACTGTTTGGACACTTGATCCTCAGTGTTTTGGAGGACAAGCACCCTAGAAGGGTCACTGGATCTGTTGTTGCTTGATTTCCTTTGTACTCCTTTGTACTCCCAAGATAAGAAAGACCCTCCTTGTGTTGAGTCTCCTGTTCAAACCATAGACCTTGGCGTGCCGGGTTCTCTTGACACGCCCTGCTCCTCAGCACTACCCGTTAACCGACTTACAGTTTCCACTGACCACCTGCAGAGTGACACCTGTGTTGGTGACCCTTCACCTCCCATCGACACTGTTTCTCCACCATTTCAGCAGATTGTTAGTTCAGCCACTACTTCCACCTCACTCGTTGCAACTCTGGAGCCTCACATGCCTCATTCCGGCGCCCAACATCGGCGGAAACCTCGGCGTCAGTTTGTCCCCAATGCCACCCTCCGGCACTTCGATTCAATTTTTGGCGATGATGACTGGCCGCGTTTCCTAGTCATACGACCGGCTTCCTACATCTCGGGGGCTAAGTTAGAGAACCTCCTCCTCTCGGCGCATGCAACTTCGGACTTATCGTTCCGTTAGACTGGTAATAATGATTGGATTCTGGAAACCACTACTCGTGCCCAATCTGAGACATACCTATCTCTTACTACCTTGGACGATATCCCTGTTACTGTCACGAAACATAACGACCTCAATTACATCCTCGGTACTGTTGTTCTACCCTCAACTTATGACCATGACGGTCTTCCTGATAAGTCGACCCTCCTGTCGTCGTTGCGCTTGCGTTATCCAAATGTGCACGACGTTGATTTGTATAGTATCCCAAACAAATCAACTCCTTCTCATCCTCTCCGCATAGCTCGCATTAAGTTTAGTGGACGTTCCCTCCCACGAGACGTCAGGATCGAAGGACAAAGGCGTGAAGTACGACCTTATGTCCCCAAACCGTTACAATGTACAAACTGTTCCACCTTTGGTCACTCAGCTGGTAGGTGTAAGAAGGTTCGGGTGTCTGCCTTCTGTAGCTCCGTCAAACATGCTACCCGTTGGAATTGTGGCACTCCAAAGTGTGTTAACTGTGGCCTTGAACACCATGCTCGCTCAAAGCAATGTGTGTTCTACATGTACAATGCTGAGTTAAAGCTTCTCATTAGTCGGTCAGGCATGTCTGTCAGAGAAGCTAAGCAAGAACTGAGAGTAAGAGATGTTAAAGATCCCTCTAGAGATATGACTTACAGTGCTAGACTTCGTGCACCTACAACTGACGTTTCTCCCGGTAGTCGACAACGTGAGGACAGTGATGCTGTGTTGGATTCACCCCTTTCTAGTCCAGCCACTGTTACCCTCTCCAACCGATTTCATGCACTGAATACCCCTCCCCCTGTTCACCACCCCAAAAGCATCCGCGTCCCCTTCACCAGTAACTGATATTCAATCCTTGCCTCTTGCCCCGGCTCCCTCTACTGATGTTGACGATGTCATGGATTCTACCCCGTCCACCAGTAAACGCCGATCTGATGCTCTACATTCTCCCTCCTCAGATCGTCAATCTCCCTCCGTAAAACGTAAGACCCTCACAGCCCGACCTATGCCTCCCAAACCTCAACGTGTCCCTCCTCGCTCTCGCATCTTCCGCTCTGATATGGGTTCTCCGTCCCAGCCTCCCTCACTCCACACCTCCTCTACGCCTGCGTCCCCCCCCGCCTACTCGTCCTCGACCTAACGCACCTATCAATGTTACCGCCTCGGGCTCCCATGCACCCCACTGCGGCTGTCATGACTGCTTTGTGCGTGAGTATCGCCGGACGCCTACCCGCACTAAATCCAATGTTGCTGCGTTGATACGCTCCTTTCTCCGTGACCGACGTTTACCAACCCCTGATAACACCGCCTCTCATAACTCTTCGTGCTTATGCGCTTTTCACTTTAAAGTCGTGTTCAGATCTTTCACACTCCAAGATAGCTACTATCCTTCATGACCTGTCCTCTAATGTGTCCCCCCACCGTCCACGTCGAAACTCCCTGCCTTCTCATGACCCTCCCCCCAGACCCGTTCTTCTTCATCTCCAACAGCCGAACAGTGCTGTTAATTTACGTAACCTGACGTCTCTCACTTAACCTGTTCAATCCCTATATACTACAATGGAATTGTAATGGTCTCTCATCTAGAGTCCATCTAGGTGAGATCCAGCGTTTACTCAGTGTCTATAATCCAATGTGTATTTGTTTACAACACATTGGAAATTATGATAAATCCGTCACCAACTACCACCTTGCGTGCTGTTCTCTATCCCCTGATGGAGAATATGGCACAGCAATTTATGTCCATCATCGAGTAACTTTTGACTTGTTTCCCATTCGTACAAGTTTCCTACAGCACTCTATCCTTACTCTTCATATCCCCGATGGGGACTCTGTTACCATTTGCAATATCTATAACCAACCTGCTTACAATTATGACCTTTCCTTGCTTTCTCAGTTTTTCTCTACGCTACCCTCTCCCATCTTACAGTTGGGTGACTTTAATGCCCATAGCCCTATATGGGACCCTACTTCCTCCAATCCTGATACAGCCGGTTCGCAGATTGAACATTTGCTTCTGAACTGTGACCTTTGCTGCCTTAATGAGGCCGACTCACACACTTACTTTTCTGCTTCCCATCATACTTATTCCTCTGTTGATGTCACCCTGTGCTCCACAGCAATTGTTGATAAGTTCGAGTGGCGGGTCTGTGTTGATACGTTCTCAAGCGATCACTTTCCTGTCATCCTGTCTTACTTGCAGTTCCGTCCATGTCCTTCGCTCCCTCGCTATAACTTCCACAAAGCTGACTGGGACGCATATTATGTCCTCCACACCAGACAAATCCCACCTTTTAATCCCTTAAGGGATCCTGATGAAACGCATTCATTCCTCGTTAATTTTTTTACTAATGCAGCTACTAAGTCTATACCCCAGACGACTTCTTCCCCCCTACGTCGTCGAGTCCCCTGGTGGGACAGCACCTTATCCACTCTTGCTAAAAGTAAACATGAATTAGGCCGCCACCTCGATAGGCTCAATAAACGTTACAATTCTTTATGTTCACGCTTACCTTTACGTGATGATCTTTTATGCCATTCCATCTCGTTATTGATGGATATATGTGCCATCAAACCTCACTACAATCGACTATCAGCTAAATTCCGTCGAGAAGTCATCCGTAGTAGATCCGAATCCTGGAAAACTTATGTCTCCACCATTTCCCCGTCTACCCCGATATCATGTGTTTGGCATAAATTCAGGAATATTAACAGCCTTCACATTGCCCCTCCGCGCCATGCTTTGGTACACGGTGGCCGTACTGTTCACGATCCCCTTGAGATATCGAACCTCTTGGGTCAACATCTTGCCCATGTCAGCAGTAATGAGAGGTTAGACGATAATTTCCGCCGCCATAAACTTGAAATGGAGTCGATCCCTCTCAACTTCTCTTCACCAGACACCTTTGATTATAATGCATGCTTTACTATGGATGAATTTGAACATGCACTCTCCAATTGTCCTAACTCCGCTCCTGGCCAAGATAACATAAGTTTTGCCTTACTCACTAACTTAGCCCCCCTTGCTAAATCCTACCTCTTGCAATTTTATAATCAGGTGTGGATCCGTCATCAATTTCCTACCTCATGGAAACATGCTATTGTCGTCCCAATTGCAAAACCTGGAAAAGACCCGAGCTTGCCCTCGAGTTATAGACCAATATCCCTCACCAGTTGTCTTTGTAAATTAATGGAGAAATTGGTCAATACTAGACTCACTTGGTTCCTCCGTCAAAACACTATTCTCACTCCGACCCAATTTGGCTCTCAGAAAGATCGATCTACTCTGGACTCGCTTACGTTATTAGAATCTCATATCAAGCGTGGCTTTGAAAGTAAGTCCATCACCGTCGCCGTTTTCTTTGACATCCAGAAGGCATATGATACCACGTGGCGGCGTCCCATCCTGCAACTACTTCATGATAGTGGTGCCCGTGGCCATCTACCTTTTTTTATTTCCAACTTTCTTTCTGATCGAACATTCCAGACTCGAGTGGAGGGAATTCTTTCTAATGTCTTTCCACTCGTCAATGGTGTTCCCCAGGGCAGCGTTCTCAGCAGCAAACCTTTTGCCGCGGCCATAAATAAAGTCATTCAACAATTGCTGCCGGAAGTCCATGGCAGCCTGTACGTTGATGATTTTACCATCTATTGCACTGCCCGTACCCTCAGACATGCTCAACGTATACTCAACATCTCCATCCAACGGGTGATCGCCTGGGCATCTTCAGTTGGCTTTCAGTTTTCGGCTGAGAAAACTAAGGCAATAGTCTTCTATCGAGACAAACGCTGGCTCCGTGGCCAGTCAATATCGCTTCGAATGGGACCCTCTCAGATTTCTTTCTATCCCAGTGTTAAATTCTTAGGCGTAATCTTTGACCAACATCTCAACTGGAGAGACCATGTTCAGTATACTAAAGGTAAAGGCCTTCGTGCTCTCAACCTCCTCAGAAAACTATCCCATACCACTTGGGGTGCCAGACGTACCACTATGTTGATGCTCTACAAGGCGGTGGTTCTTTTCATCCTCGACTACGGCTGCCCCATTATGGGTCTGCCTCTGCTTCCGTTTTGAAGATGTTGGACCCTGTTCATACGCAGGGTATGCGTCTCTGTACTGGAGCTTTCCGTTCCTCCCCAAATACCTCCGTCTTAGCTGAGAGTGGCAAGCCCCCGCTCTCCCTCCATCCGCGATTTAGTTACTATGCGCCGTGCATTAAAAATTAAACATAGTGACTCTCCCACTAATTCCCTTTTCAGTGATATCTTCATTCCCGATCCGTGTCCATCTTCCCCGTCCTTTCCGATTCGTGCTACAATTCTCCTCAACTCTCTTGACTTTCACATTGCTGTTTCGCTGCCTGTTGTCTCCCCTTCCCCCCCATGGGTTATCTCTCTCCCCAATGTTTGCACTCACCTCTCCTTTCTCTCTAAGAGATATCCTTTTGTCCCTAGCCATCACTGCCAACACGCACTCGAACACATACGTCGTAAAGGCCCCCATTTTGCCATCTTCACTGACGGGTCTAAGACTGACTCTGGGGTGGGCCTCGCTGCTGTGTCCTCTACTAAGCTCCTTCAGTTTTCTCTCCCGCCCCAAGCCTCTATCTTTACTGCTGAACTTTTAGCTATCCAATCTGCTATTGACATTATACGTGACACCCCTCAACAGCCCTTTATAATTTACAGTGACTCTCGTAGTCCCCTCGAAGCGCTCCGTGCTTATTCGTCTTCCCACGTAATAGTTTTAGCCATAAAACACGCTCTCCACGAGATGAGCGTACGTGGATTCCAGGTCCAGTTATGTTGGATTCCTGCTCACATCGGTGTCCGTGGCAATGAAGACGCCGATGCAGCGGCTAAGAATGCTATTTTAATGATCCCTCGCCAGCCCCACCTTCCGTTAGGTGATTGGATGTCCTTACTCAAGCCTTCTATTCTTTGCACGTGGCAATCTCATTGGGATGCTCTACCCTGCAATAATAAACTCCGTGCAATCAAACCTTCTGTCCGTCCTTGGTCCTCGTCTTCCAGGTCTCACAGGTGTGAGGAAGTTTTACTAACTAGACTTAGGATAGGCCATTCCCGGCTGACTCACGGTTATTTGATGTCCACTCCCCGCACTCCGCCCCCTACCTGCTCCTCCTGTCATTCCCCTCTAACTGTTCGTCACATCTTTGACTGCCCAGATACTGCCCGTCTGCGTACGGTTTGTTTTGGTACTAAATCATTCACTAACCTTTTATCCGATTCTCCGTCATTTTCCTTCTCCCCTATCGTCCGTTTTTTGCGTCGCCTTAAGCTCCTTTCAGTAATCTGATCCAATCCTTCGGGCCAGACCTATGAGAGTTCCGTATGGAGCTCAGTGGTCTGGTTAATCTGCTCTACATAACTAACTAACCACGGTAGTCACGGCATTGATTAAAGCGTCGGCTATCGTCCTGATGGTCGATGGTTCGATCCCCACTGAGAGACTAGAAACATTTAGTGGCTCACGTGTATTTGTGATATATTCTCATATATGATCTGTGCCCCATGAATATTCTTTCCTCTCACTTAAACAGTAGGCTACCATAGTGCGGTTGGGAGTATGAACATGATTAGATTAATATCCAGTATTCGAGAATGGATAATAAGTCGTAGGCGTGTGCATAAACCTTTAACCGTCCTGGTGGTGTAATGGTTAAGGTGGCAAAAATATGTGTGTGATAACCCGGGTTCGAATCCCGGTGGATCATATATACTTTAATTAATTTCATTGGGGGTGTGGTGGTGAGATTAATAAAAATAATATTATTAGTAGGTTTAGGGATATTTCTTCGAGAGGCCGGTCTATATGATCTGTGCCCCATGAATATTCTTTCCTCTCACTTAAACAGTAGGCTACCATAGTGCGGTTGGGAGTATGAACATGATTAGATTAATATCCGGTATTCGAGAATGGATAATAAGTCGTAGGCGTGTGCATAAACCTTTAACCGTCCTGGTGGTGTAATGGTTAAGGTGGCAAAAATATGTGTGTGATAACCCGGGTTCGAATCCCGGTGGATCATATATACTTTAATTAATTTCATTGGGGGTGTGGTGGTGAGATTAATAAAAATAATATTATTAGTAGGTTTAGGGATATTTCTTCGAGAGGCCGGTCTATATGATCTGTG